>CABHPP010120035.1:0-11195 GCA_902168425.1 Peromyscus attwateri | reverse complement strand
TGTGTGTATGTATGTGTATGTGTCTATATGTGTGTGTATGTATGTGTGTATGTGGGTATGTATGTGTGTATGTGTCTATATGTGTGTGTATATATGTGTGTATGTGTTTATGTGTATGTGGGGGGGGTTATGTATGTGTGTATGAAAAGTATTCAGTCTTGAAGAAGAAGGAAATTCTATCACATACTGCAGCACAAATGAGTCTTGAAGATACCATGTTAAGTGAAATAAATCCACCATGAAAAAACAAATGTTGTATGATTAGTTACATAAATACCTAAAGGGGTTAAATTCAGAAATGCAAAGTAGAATGAGTTTTGCCAAGATCTGGGACTGCTGTGGAGAGGCTAATGGAGAATTGTTTAATGGGTATAGAATTGTAGTTTTAAAAAATAAAAATTGTAGTTTTAAAAAATAAAAATTTATGGAGAACTTGGACAACAATATGAATACACTTAACAAAACTCTACACTTTAAGATGGTGTCTTAGTTAGGGTTTCTATTGCTGTGAAGAGACACCATGACCACAGCAACTCTTATAAAGGGAAATACTTAATTGATGTGGTGGCTTGCAATTCAGAGTTTCAGTCCATTATCACCATGGTGGGGAGCATGGTGGCGTGCAGGCAGACATGGTGCTGGCTACATTTTGATCAGAAGGCAACAGGAAGTGGACTGTAGCACTGGGCATGGCTTGAGCATATATGAGACCTCAAAGCCACAGTGACACACCTACTCCAACAAAGCCACACCTCCTAATAGTGCACTCCCTGTGAGCTTATGGGGGCCAATTGCATTCAAACTACCCCAGATAGAATTTTATAAAAATGTTATGTGTGTGAGTACTTTGACTGCACGCATATACGTGTGCCATGCACACGCAGTGTCCTCAGAGGTCAGAAGAGGGTGTAGAGCCCCTGGAACTAGTTCTGGATGACTGTGAGCCACCATGTGGGTACCGAGAACAGAACCTAGGTCCTCTGCAAGAGCAGCAAGTGTTCTTAGCTGCTGAGACATCTCTCTAGCCCCAAGATGCTTAACATTTATATTGTTTTCGTTAATCAGGTTTTTAATGACTATAATAAAAATCAATCAAATCATGCTCAGAATATTCCTAAGGAGTATGAGTGCAGGTAATTTTAGTATCCACGGTGTCATTGGGCAGTGTTTTCTACCCCTACGAGTCAACATGGTTGAGTATTCAAAGATAAGGTATCAACATCAAACCCAAGAATTCATTTGGAATGTAAATATCATGTCTAAAAGTAACTGGTGACTGAAGGATTACCTGGAGCCAGCTCTTCCTAAAAAAACTTAATGGTTTGGGTGTGTGGGGTTGGGGTGTGGTGTGGTAGAAGATGGTGAGATCCTGATGCGTGTGGGGAGAGCTGGTCCAGGTTTTCAATGATGGAGAACACTGGTATTACTCAGTAGCAAATTAGAGAGGATTCATGTCTTCTGTCTCATTTCCTGGTTTATGCTGTGCAGCAGCAATTTGCTCACCATGGTCGTGATGAGACATAACTGTGTAGCAAAAAGGAATGTTATTATCAAAAACACATTTCTCGAGTGTCGTGGAAAGGTTCGGGTTTAACCGTCGTTTCTAATGAGCGAGGGAGCTATTGGGAATGAACTAGGGAAGCTGAGGCTTTAGCTTGAATCCCAGCAAAGCCCTAACAAATGTTCACCCTTCCAGGCTGCTCCCACAGCAAGGTCCCTTCTGCAGACTCGTGGCTCAGGCGACTCTGTGGGCAGTGGTAGATGCCGCTGCAGTCGGGAAGCTGTCCTGCCTCTCTATAGGCTCCCCTGGTTCACGTCCCCAGTGGATTCTGCCAGCCCTACCTTGGTTTGCGCTTGTCTGGCTCTAATGAAGGCAGAGAGTCTTGGGAGACCACTTGCCAGCCTAGAACTGGGCCTTGGAGCTGCGAGGCAGATGTGTAGTAAACACCACTGTCACCACAGCCAAGTGCACAGCACATTTTCCAGTGGAAATACCATGCTGGAGACAGAACATTACTTAGCAGTGGGTGGGCAACTCATTCCTAACAGCTCAGTCCCTCCCAGGGAGGAACCCTGAGGAAGCTGGATTCCGCTGCAGCTGTGGGAGGAAGCGGCTTTCTGGTAGCTAGCTGCTGGGAGTAGACAGTGGGGGAAGCAAAGACTGTCTCTTGGGAAGCCACTGTTTGTGATTTTTACAGTGTAAACAACGGAAAACAAACCCCCTGGGTCCATGTGTACAGACAAGCTGTAATAAGGCTTTCTTGTCTGCATGGGCTAGCTCGTTCATCGTTCAGGCTTTACCAAATGCTTAAAGGTGGCTTCATCTGTATATGTAATGACATCAGGGCTTCTCCCTCTCAAGAAAAACAAGGAATGTTTGTCAAGTAAGTGCCTCTCGCCATCTGGGAGCCCTCCATCTCTTCCTGGTGGGTTGTTCAAATGATACCAGTAGTGACGCATCTGGGGGTGTGTTTTTATTTTTTCCAAAGTGTGTGTGTGTGTGTGTGTGTGTGTGTGTGTGTGTGTGTGTGAGAGAGAGAGAGAGAGAGAGAGAGAGAGAGAGAGAGAGAGAGCGCCGATGATATGCCACCTTCTTGCTTCACAGTCCCCTTTCAGCTTAGGCTGTCCCTGTTCATATCTGTCACACAACATAGCATCTGTATTTCCTCAGCCAAACAGGCCTCAAACATCAGGGGACCCAGGAAAAAGCCCAACTGCATGTCACACATCATATGCCAATCTACGTAAACATTATAATACCCACTAAAACATGGGTACTGCGTGTCCATGTCAGATACCCAAGCCAAGATTTTTGCATAAAAATCCATTAAAATCGTATAGGCATGTCTGTAGTTTTGGTTATACTTTAAAAACAGTCTTCATTTCTAACTGTAGTGGCTTAAGTGAGAAATGTCTACCATGAGCTCTATCAAGTATTTGAATACCTGATCCCCAGTTGGCGGAGCTGTTTGGATTATGAAACTTCAAGACAGGAGCCCTTCTAGACTAGAGTCCATTCCTGATGGCAGGCTTTGAGAATTTATTGCCCTGACCTGCTTCCAACCTCTCTCATCTATGGTCTTTTGTGGAAAGTTGTGAGCCTATTCTTCACTCCTGCATGATTCTGTTCAGCCTATGGAGAAAATTAGAACAGGGAGTCCTGTTTGTGCCTATCACTGTGAAAACGCAATGGATGGAACATGGAAAATTGATGACCAACCACAAGATGGCGCTGTTATGCAGACGAAGTCCAAGTTAATGTGGGCTGGGAGAAGACGCTGTGTTCCAACATCGAGGGCAGAAAACTGACATCTCGTTCAAAGATAAAGAAAATATTTTAGGAGTATGTATGCTCCAAACTTTTCATAAAGTCAAAGTGGTGTTCATAACAGATTCCAAAATTACTCTTGAACAATCTAGCAATTCCCTTCTGGGAAAATAACACAAAACTATGACATGAGAAATTTCCCTCTCAGAGACTCTGCCCACACTGAAGTAGCTTCTTTGTCTTTTTCTTTGGCTTTAAAACGTTCATTTTTCAATATTTTCAGTGAAATGCCATGACATAAAAGAGAAGTGCATTTATTTATTTACTTACAGACTTCTATGTCCGCTGTGTTCCATTTCAAACACAAATGAATGGCACTAGGTATTTTCCATCAGTGTGCCTTTGTTGCCTGGTGGCTTCTCTCTCAATCTAAACTAAATCACTTTCGATGCCCTGTTGGACCCCTCGGGGGCATCACTGGAAGATCTTGGCAATGCATGACTAATAGATAACCTAAGGTGGCCGAGCTCTTAGGAAATCCGGACAAGGCAACTATAAGATGAGTACAAATGTGTCTTGTCTTCTCCAAGACTACAGTGTAGGCTAGGGCCAGGTGATCGCAGCTCCCGCGAGGTGGAGAGCGCCAATCTCCTGGAGATGCACAGAGCAGCCCGTCTGCTCTTTCCACCACACTATGCAGCCTGCATGTCACTAACTCAAAACCCAGAGCATCCTGTTGAGAAATGGAAACCTAAAAATAGACCTGCAAAGAGTACAGTACAGCACTGTGCCCTTGGCTTGAAAATCAGCCCGGCACTGTGACAAGAAAGGCCTTTTCTATGAAGATTGTGTTCGTAAAAGCCATATTTCATCTTCATCCTGACTCCAAGGAAAAGCATGCTTGGAAAATGTGCATCTTGGCTGTCCTTCAATTGTAAGATCATTGTGTTTGGCTCTGGTCGTTCCGGACGTTAGATATCTGTGTAAAGTTTCTTCCTGAAATCCCTCGAACAAAATGTTAAAGGTTAAAGATTAGATTAATAGCGACATTTAAGCAAATCTGCTATTACAGTCTGTATCTGATGTTCAATGATATTTGGCAAGAATTCAAGGAGGGAAAATGCTGCATTCACTGTTTTCTTGAGAATATATGTGTTTTCAAATTTACTATAATAAATGATGACATTTCTAAGGAATTTTGGCCCAGAGGGCCAACCAAATAATATATATTTTTAATTTTTAGCAATTAAATCCAAATTCAATTGTCCATGATTTCATGAATATATTGGTTATAATACTTAGTGTTTGTAATAGCAAAGAATGTTGTAGGAACTTCATATTATGTATTTTGTACGTATTGCAAGGCTAGATCCTATACTGGTAAAAAGCTATTTTAAAGACCTTATAAACCTTGGTAACTTTTTAAGAACAGCTGCCTCCAATTAAATAACAAATACTTTTCAAAGACTCCTTCAGGTTCAATGTTCCTTCAGCGGACTGCATTTTTCCAAGTCTGGAAAAATGGACTTCATTAAGAAGCACAGAGTCCCTGAAAGGATGCTTGAAATGGTATTTAATACCTGTAAAGAGAGGAACAATCATCGGTTTAAAATTTCACCATAAAGATTAGTAAATAACACTGATTACAGGTCTCATTCAGACGGAAAATAATGGACACAGAATGAAGGGAGAATGATGATCCAAATTGCTCTTGATCTCTCCGAGTTGTGCCTATTGATTGGCCTGGAAGTAACAGTGCTAATCATAGGTAAGACGTCCAAATGCTGTAGAAAGTCACTAGCCCCGCGAGCATGGGATACCCATTCCTTTGTTCTTGTACAGTACTTTATTGAGGAAAATCTGCAAACAACTGGGCATTTAAGATAAATTCCAGGGTTGACCTGAGTCAAATAAGATTCCCTCTCAGTTCTTCTTGGTAACTCATAAAAAGCCATTCATGTCCTCCTTCTGATGCAGCGAATGTGTTTTGAATGCTTACTGTATGCCTGGCACACAAGAGGAACAAATAGAATTCAGCCTTCTCAGAGGTAATTATTGACCTCGCATTGGCTTTTTTCTAATAAGCTCAAAAGTAATGGTTTTTGCAAAATGGTAAATTTACACTTTGGATTGACTTTTCCAGAACATTCTGGCAATGTTTCAAGAACAAAGTTGTAAGGAAGAAATACATTAAAAGCACACAAAGTCACTTCAAGAGCCGTAAGGAAAGCTTTTGACAGAATCTGAATTGTGAGTGTTTTCACTTCCCATTAACTTCTGTTGAGACCCAAGTAGAGCTTACGGACTTTAAAATTCATTTTGAGGCTGCAAGTAAATTCTTAGAAGTTGATCGCTCCTATTTTAATTCCAACAGCTGCACATAAACATCTTACGAATGAAAATAAAAGAGTGGAAAACTCACACGCTAATCAATGTATTGACCAAGAAATGAGCCTGTGTTATAGTTTGCCAGGCAGGGGCAGCAGAGAGCACTTGCGATGACAGCTGAGAACCTCAGTGGACCAGGTGGTTGCCAGGAAACCTTCAGGGCACCTGAGAACTGAGGACGCTCCATCTGTCCAGGGAAAGTTTCCTGAATGGAAAGGCTGGCAATAGGAAACACAAGCCAGAAGAAACAAGCAGAGGAGATGAGAAAAATAAACACAATGAGGAGAGAAGTCACAAACCCTGACTGTAAATAGGTCACCTCAAAGAAAGGACTTAATTGCTCGCACTTTGTGCTTTTCAAGTGTAAAGTGAATATAGTGATGTTAGCGCCTCACAGAATCATCATCACGAGGCTATGACGTGATGCGTGTGAAGGGCTCAGTGCATTGCCCATCCGTTCACAGAAAGGGCAGAACAAACCTGACGAGATGTTATTGCTTCCTGCTACTGCAGAGAGGTTGATAAAGGGGGCCCGAAGTGCCAGCCTCAGGGAACAAAGCGAACAAGAACCCATGACCCTCGTACACCCCTGTAGTGAAGACAAGACAGCCAGACAAAGGGAGCCGCACTGAGGAGCGATCTGATGGCTCTCTGTAGCTCAGAGTCTGTCTCCTGGGAGTATCCATCCACCGTCCTCTGTCTAAAAGATAAGCTGCCATGAATCCTGTCACTTGGAGGGCAGAGGTGGAAAGCAGCTCTTGTGTTCTTTCCAAATAAGACCCAGTGGTCTGACCGTCTTGATTTTGGAGCAAGAGTGGGAATTCCAAAGGGGGGCCTCTTCAGCTGCAGAGTAGTGTACCCCCTCGAGGTTGTTATTTTGTTGGCCGAAAGAGCCAGTTCTTGAGAAGTTTTTTGTTGCTGTGCGGTTTTTTGTTTGTTTGTTTGCTTGCTTGCTTGTTTGGTTGGTTGGGTTTTTGTTTGTTTGTTTGTTTGTTTTTTGGCTTTGGACCCTTTTGTTTGTAAAGCTGTGGAGTAAATATCTCCTGTTCTTGGAGAAGATTGTAGTGTTCCCATAGGTCTAAATACAGGCTTCCTTCTGCAAGGGGTTAAGTGCTTGGCTTTACAGTGGGCACTTCAGACTTCAAAACAGACTAAGCTCCTAAAGAATTCAAGGTGGGGGATTGGGGAAGTGTAAAGTGTTGTTTGTAAACTGAGCACACACACACACACATACACACACATACACACACACACACACACACACACACACACACACACACACACTACCGCTGAAGAGCCTCAACACTGGGGAGAACTCTTTGGAGTGTGGGCTAACAGCTTTTGCTGGCCAGTGTGGTGACTGTCGTTCCCTGGGTGGAGTCTTCCTGGAGTAGAAGATGAGCCCACTTTAGGAGCTGGGAGGTACGAGGCTTCTTTGCATCATGAAGACTCATGGATTGTGCCTGAGCTAGAGGCTTTCAAGGAACTAGGAGTCTGGGGTAGAACCTGAGGTGCTTCTGGCCCTGTAGAGGCTTTCAGGGGCTATGCTGCCAACCTGAAGCTGTTCAGAGCCACCTGAGAGTGTGCCAGCCTCACTGTGGCATCAAACACTCAAGTTGATTCCTTTGGCTCTTGGTAGAGTTTTTATTACGAAGCATGGCTACCCATAAATGGTACCGCTCTCTAAATTCACAGAAATATTCATCCTGAAAGGTCACCCATTCATTTCACTCATTCTTTGACTCCATCAAGTGCTACCAATTCTGCTTCCAAACAGGCCAGGCTGGCTTCTCCAAACCTTGAGTGACAGTTGGACCTGCCCTGCAGACGTGCTCCTGATACCCACTCCTTACAGAGAAGCCTGAGAACCCTCCTTAAAATATCAACTAAGCCTAGTGATTCTCCCGTCTGCAACTTTTCAGTGTCCTCAGGATAAAGACTGAAGTAGAAATATTAGCCAGGCATAGTGGCTCATCACTATAATCCCAGGACTCTGGGAGGCAGAAGCAGGAAGATTGACTGCCTGGGCTATGTAGTAGGATCAGTTAGCAGGTAAAGGCACTTGCTACCAAGTATAAGGTCTTGAGTTGGATCTCTGGAGCCACATGATGGAAGGAGAGAACCAATTCCACACATATGCCATGGTGCCCTTCTCAGCTCCAGCTAATAAATAAATGTAATAAAAAGTCTTCCTGAAATATTCAACAGCCTACACAGCCAAGTCTGTACTTAGTGGGCTGTGGAGAACTCAGTGAGAGCCTGACCCCTGGAAAGAGCAATCTAGAAAAATCCCATGAGAGGGCTGAGTGCCCATTCACGTCATGAGCTTCTGAGTAGGGGAAAAACCACAACAGAGTAAGTCAGGCATGGGACACACACCTATAATCCCTTCCCCAGGATGCTGAGGCAGGAGGATCACGAGTTAGAGGCTAGTCTGGGCTATATAGTAAGGTAGTAGAAGCAGGGAGGAAGAGAGAAAAGAGGATGGAGAAAGAGCGAGTGTGACAGATTTGGGGGAGGGGTCATCCTGCGGAAATCCAGTAGAAGGAACTTCCTGTTCCTTCAGGCAAGATGACACCAAAGGACAGGTAACTTGGGTGTGAGAGCCTAGTGATAAGGTGGCACCAGGGGCAGCCCCACCCTACTGAATGAAGCGGCTTCAGTATAAGGCAAAGCAACCCCACTTCTCTTCCCTGTAAAATCAAGAAGAAGTGAGAACTGTACTGCTGACGTAGGACAGCGGTTTCTCTTTCTCAAGCACCTGCTAAGGGGCTGCTTTACACCAGTCATCTCACGCACTTCATTACAATCACCTTGTAATTATGACCTTATTTTTGATATACGAAAACCAGGGCTCAAGGTGACTGAAAGTCAAATGGCTAAGAAGGCAACATTTCCGTTCTTTATACGGAAAAGGGGTAGATATGGTACGAGGTTCATCATCAGGTCAGGTAGCACATAAAGCGAGGAATTTGTTTATTATCTGTCCCACACCACTCGCATGACAGAGCTCCCTACAGGGAGGGACTGTTTTGTTCACGACCACCTCAGTAGCATAGCAAGTAGTGTCTGGCCATGGCAGACTTTAAGCAGGGATTTTTTTTTTTTACATAAATGGAAAAAAATAAAGGTTGACAGCTATTTTATTACTCAGTATTTTGATTCCGAGATTTACAAAAGTTGGAAAGATCAGTGTGGATACCCTTCTGTCCATAGATTTGGTGTTGGATAGATTTTCTTATTCTATCCACTTCCAAGTGCTGCTACTAAAATACAACTATGCCTTATTCAACCAGAGGTTTCCATTAGCAACAAGAATTAATTAAATTATGAGTCATCAGCAGATGACACTAATGCAGATTATCCCCCTACGATTCTTTTTTTCTAATTATAAAAGTGATATAGTAAAAGACACATGCTAGATTTATTAATTTTAAAAAGCAAAGTGTGTACTGTTGTGAAAAGGCTTGTTTTTGGTCAGAACAAGATGTAGGCTAGAACTTGGTTTGTTTTCTCCCAAAGGATGGTAATGTCATGCAGAGTTTATGTGTACCTTATACCTGCCATGTGTATTGTCTCATTTAATTATTTTAACAATACCATATGGTTATATTATACCCTCAATTAAATAGTATTATTTCTCCCATATTCTCTTTTGAGACAATCTGGAACGTAGAGAAATGTTACAACATGCAAATGTGCACACACACCCACACACACGTGTGTGTATGGTCTACATTTACTTCTGTATCTGTATATGTTGAAAGCCTGTGTTGCATCAATACCCACAATGCCAATCCTATACCACTGACTTTCAGCCATCTCTCTCTACATGGATGACTTCCTCACCAGTTCCTGGCTCCAACTGTCCTCATAGCTTTGCTTATGGGGTTGGCCCCTGTAGTAACAATCTCCAGTTGTCTCCACCTCCTCCTCCCTGTAGGGATACCCTTCTCCTTCCTCTAGTCCCAACAGTTCCCATCAGATACTTCTGTCTCCCTGGCAAGCTCTGATGCGAGATGCCAGGACAGAGCCCCTCCTTCCACTGCGCCAAGACTTTTTCTGCACCCCTTGGGATGAGACCCTCCACCAACACATGCCAACCCTCTCACAGGACCATTCTCCTGCCATTCGGTATTACTCACCAGAAGCAGCTCTTAGCTGGGCCTGGTGGCACAGGCCTGGGGTTCCAGCTAAGTTCAAGGTCCACTTGGGTTACAGACTGAGTCCAAAGTCAGCCTAGAGCATATCTCAAAGTAAAAAGTCAAAAGAACACTAGGGGTGTAACTCAGTGGTGGGGTGCCTGTCTAGCATGCAGAAGACCCTAAGTTGAATGCCGAGTCCAGAAAAGCAGAAAGGAAGGGGCTGCAGGGTTTAAATCCACATCAAAGCCAGTGGGTTAGCCCCTTTGGATAGCCATGAAAAATGACTAGCCAGTTAGATCAAAGGCACTGATAGCCTTGTAGCCTGTCATCTGCCTAAGAAGGAAGAAGAAAAGATGAAAGAAAAAATTGGAATAGGCTGTTTGTTCAGTGGGTTTGGTAGGAGGGTGAAGAGGGGGTTCCGAGGGGGGTACCAAACTTGTAGCCTAAGGATTTGAATTCTATCCCCAGGACTCACATTGTAGAAGGAGAGAATCAACTCCTGAAAGTTCTCTCTCTCTCTCTCTCTCTCTCTCTGTCTCTGTCTCTCTCTCTCTCTCTCTGTCTCTGTCTCTCTCTCTCTCTCTCTCTCACACACACACACACACACACACACACACACACACACACACACTGAAAATTTTGTAAAAAACGAAAAAGAGATCGAACTGGGAGGAAGCTGTTTCTGAACTGAACCCCAAGCTACAAAGTCACCACTGATGTCACACCAGTGCTCCCAGCTAATAACCGGCTGCCCCGGAACTGTCGGGAAGTGCAAACAGCTCAGCGTTCAAATGCTTCTATTTTTTCCATCATCTCAAAGCAGCAGAGCGGAGAGTGCTGCTCTCCAAAGACAAAAGCCTTGGAAAGACAAGCTCACTGCAGCCCAGGCTGGGGGCCGAGACACACACTGGCGCAGTGATTTTCCTTCTGCAATATTAGCAAATAGATCCAAAATACCCAAACCTCTGTGCCCATCACTTGTGTGAAATCCCTCACCAGTCTCTAGCTCAGCGCATCTCCAGCTCTCCATTTTCCTCATTTACCTTGGCTATGTGGCTTCCAAATGAAAACAAAAGACGGATTTAAAGAAACTTGTTTTCCTCCAAATGTGTTGTTAATCAGCCACGTGGCCCTGGTGGACCAAGGCCTGCTCTCTCTCCCCTGGGAAGGCTTGCCTAAGGCTCCCAGGTTCAAAGTTTATCTAGTACTCCTCCTCATGTTCCATTTTCTAATTACTTCACTCTTCCTTTTTCCTCACGTTTTTCTTTCTTTTCGAGACAGGGTTTCTGCCTTGGCTGTTCTGGAATTTGCTCTGTAGACCAGGCTGGCCTTGAACTCACAGAGATCCACCTGCCTCTGCCTCGAGAGTGCTGGGATTAAAGGCATGCGCCACC
>CABHPP010120034.1:44698-56782 GCA_902168425.1 Peromyscus attwateri | reverse complement strand
GACTTTAGTGTTTACCAAAAGAGAGGCTTGGGTTCATTATTACCCAATTTCACTCTGCCTCAGAATTTCCTAGAGCTGGTCAACTACCCAGGGCCTAAAATCATGTGCTCAGGGCTCGTATGCATCCATAGAAGGGGAAGAGCTTTTTGAAAAAACAGTCTTCCTCCCCCACATCATCACCTACCATTCTTGCCTGTTCGGCAAGAGCTGGAGACAGGCAGGGGAAAGAGCAAAGTGAGGAACTGAGGAGCCTCTGGGGCTAGAACAGGTGGTGGCTGTCAGAGGGCTGGCCTTGAAAAAGGAGTTGGGTGTGAAGGTCAAAGAAAAAGAAAGGGTCTTTCTCCTGAGCACTGTGGCAGTAAAGACGCTGATCGGACTCCCTGGTCCCAACACTTGGACATGTGGGTCATGGGTCCTGATTTCCAGCAGGCTGGAAGGGGAAGTTGCTTCAGAGTTGGTTGTCTGTACGTACCCTCCCCGGAACCACAGAAAAGGAAGTAATGAACTGAATAAACAAGGGCAGGGACCATCACCATTTTTTTTTTCAAAGAAAAGCCATGGAATTATGACTCACCAGTCACTGCATGCATAACAGATCCCTTCCTTAATGCTGAAGAGAGCTAAATTAGCCTAGCCTCGCCCTGCATCTCCAGTTTCACCCACCCACCCCGGCCCTCCACTGTCTGTTCTAGCATCTGCCCCTTCCCCTGGCTCCTCTCTACTCTCCACCTACTCTGTGTCCTCTATGGAGTCTCAACATTCCTATCCAGAGCTGACCCTTGTTGGACTGTCTGTGCCTGTCCAGGCCCGACCAAGGCATTCCCAAGAGGGGCCCACATGGCAGTGGTCTGGCCCCAGCTTGGCAGGGGCTGCACCTGGGGGACTGGGTAGGATCCTAGCAGGACAGTAGGTTTCTTTGTCCCTCATCAGCCTTGTCTGTTTCTTTCCCACAGAGTCTGTGCCAATGGCCGTCATCATCGGGGTGGCCGTAGGAGCTGGTGTGGCCTTCCTCGTCCTAATGGCAACCATTGTGGCCTTCTGCTGTGCCCGTTCCCAGAGAAGTACGGGAGGGAGACCCGGGATCTCAGGGAGGGGGACAGAGAAAAAGGCCAGGCTTAGACTGCCCAGGAGAGCAAGTAAGCAGGAGTACAATGAACAGGGGCCATAACAGTGTTGTGAGCTCCCGGGGTAGGGATGGGTATGATGTGCTGTTATGCACCTGGAGGGTGTCTGGCAGCAAGTGGGAACTCCACTGAGGCTGAACCAAACTCAACTGGCCTCCATCTAGCAGGACAGGCCACTAGCGCTTTGGGTTGGGCACATAGCACTCTTATTTGGGGTGGAGAGAAAAATCTCAGAGGGAATGGGGTGGTTTGACCCTCCTCGCTCTGCAGGCTGAAATTTTAACCTAAAAAGCAAGTCACCCACACAGGGCCCCAAAGCATGTGGAGAGTTGCTCCAGACACACTTTTAAAGAGCTCTCATCGTTAGCAATACAGTTCCAGTGTCAACACACTCTTAAAGAACTGTATGAATACAGGGCTTCCGCACTGGGCTCAGCTCTGGAGTTACAAGTGATGGCAGGTGTAAGGGAAAGGTAGGATGGCTGAGTTGAGCTGAAGATAGGAGAGGTGTCATCTTCTACTCTGTGACCCTAGGCAAGTCACACACATTTAAGGCCTCAGTTTCCCCATTTGTGATATTAGATGGTTGGATGGCATGACTTTTATGACTCCCACCAACTCTGAGCTTCTAGGATCAGAATGCACTGAGTCACCAGAACAAGTTACAATCACCTGGCATCCTTTACTGTTAGAAGGAAGTCACTGCTTCCTCTCTCATATTCTCCACTCCCGGCTAGCAACCTTACCAGCAACCTTACCCAACAAGATGGCCTTGCAACCTCCCTCACTTCCTCCCCATGGAAATGATAGGAGAGCATATTCCAGTAAGACTTATCAAACAGGCTGCTCCTGTAGTTCAGGGAAGCTAGACCTCTGTGTGCTCCGGATTGGACGAGAGACCTTTATCATTAAGATTTGTGGCCGGGCGGTGGTGGCGCACGTCTTTAATCCCAGCACTGGGGAGGCAGAGCGAGGCGGATCTCTGTGAGTTCGAGGCCAGCATGGGCTACCAAGTGATCTCCAGGAAAGGCGCAAAGCTACACAGAGAAACCCTGTCTCGCAAAACCAAAAAAAAAAAAAAGATTTGTGGTCCTCGAAATGGAGAGCTCAAATCCAGGTGGCAAATCCAGGACAGAGAAGACTTCTTGAAGGGAGTGGGGACTCAGGATGACAGGGCCTAGGTAGGTGAGGCAAAGGGATGATGAGGATAACCTCCCAACCACAGGAGATGCTGAAGTACCTATACCAAGGAGCTAGGCAGTCCGCATGGCGAGCCTTTAAGGCCCATCCAGGCAAAAGTAGATCTCTACAGTGGTTCTGTGGGTGGGGAACCCTCAAAACTTCAAATTCAGAGTCTGAGGGGAGGGTAAATCCTAAAGTGGGGTGGGGCAAGGGGGGGGCAGCAGGGGGCCGTGGGGAAGTTGATGTCTCTTGCCTGAGGATGAGAACTGAATTTTTTGTCTATGCTTTCCTATCTTATGTCCAGATCTCAAAGGTGTTGTGTCAGCCAAAAATGACATCCGAGTGGAGATTGTGCACAAGGAGCCGGCTTCCGGCCGGGAGGCTGAAGATCACACTGCCATCAAGCAGCTGATGGTAAGAATGCCGCCTGTGCCCCACTCCATTCTGAGAACAGAAACTCTTTGATGCTCTCCATACTGCCGAGAGGCAACGCATTCGGGCAAACCCATCCTGCTCCAGGCATACACTCAGCCAATGAGCATTTATTTGTGCATCTGTGAAGTAATATAGGAGATTCATAGACATGTGTGATGCAGTCCCTGACCTGGATCCTGACCACTGAGGTGGGAAAGAATCTGTGCTTAAATTTACATGTGGCTACATGAAGTCTTATACACACATACACACAGAAGGACAGAGTGGGGGGCATTATAGATATTCAATGCATTTTTCTTCTCTTCCCCCTTCATACACACACACACACACACACACACACACACGCGCGCGCGCATGCACACACGCACATATGCACATGCGCCTTCCAGAAGCACTGGTTCCTTCTTGGGAACTGGATATCTACCAGAAGTAAATGCAAAGCTTCTCCAGCAACACCAAGCCGGTACCTCCTCTTCCTGATCTTCCCTTCAAGGACCAGAATCCTCCTCCCTGTCCAGGCAGAAGCCTAATCAGCTATGCCAGAAGCTCGTAGAGCACACTATGCATGATGGGACTATCTGGAAAGAGTGACAGAGAGCAAGGAATAAAGCACACGGGCTTCTCTGAACCTCAGTCTGTGAAATGGATGTGAACGCAGTAATATGCAGGGTCATCAGCAGGATTACAGGGTGAACAGCCTGAGTACATCTGTGCGGGATGTGGTCCCATGATTCCCAGATACCCAAATCTGAGGATGTGCAAGTCTCTTGTATAAAATGGTATATAACATTTACACAGGAACCACCCGTATTCTCTCATAGACATAAATCATCTCTACTTATAATATGTAATGTAATATAAATGCAATGTAAACAATTACTGTACCATATTGTTTAAGGATTAATGATGAGTAGAATATGCATGTTTGGTACAGGCAATTTTCCCTAAATATTTTTGATGTATGGTTGGCGGAATCCGCTGTGCAGAATCCAGGAATGTAGAGGCCTGCCTACAAGAGCCCAGAAATTACTAACTATTGTGTTGCTCTAAATCCACCCACTAGATGGGGAGCAACTGCTGCCTGATTCATCCCTGGCAGAGGCTCACGAATGCTTGGTGAATGAAACTGACTTTTCTCTCTGCTACACTCTCTCTAGCCAGTCGATTTTCAGATTCACAGAATTCTGCTTCAAAAATATGTCTCAGATATATGAACCACCTCTCCTCCATGCTCACTTCCTTCTTTGGGGTCTTGCCAGTGCTCCCTGGACCACTGCAGCAAACCCCTCATGGAACTTGGCTTTGGCCACTTGTCACCATCCAGCCTCTGGGGCCCTGCAAAAAGTGTCTTTCTGAAAGACAAATCTGGCGGCACACATCTGTAACCCCAGGTTACAAACAAACAGTAGTAGCTCTGTGACTTTGAGGCCAGCCTGAACTGGTTGATGAGACTCCGTCTCGAACTAAATAAAATATTAAATGTAAATCTGCTCCTGTGACAATCTACTGAAGTCCATCGGTGGCTTCCATGCCTGCTGGATGAAGTCCAGCTGCTCAATACGTCATCATGCCCTTCACTGCAAGGGACCTGCCAATCCTCCCAGTTCCATCTTCCAGGCAAACCGATCTGGCTTTCCAGACATAAGAACGGGTGGTTCCTGGTCTGGGAGTCCTTTATACATCAGAGACCCATGTCCCCTCACCCTGTTGACCTGTCTGCTGAATTTCACGTCCTGCGATAAGAAGGGGTTCAAATGTCATCCACTCCAAGATTTTCTCGGCTGCCCCCTCCTCACACAACGGCGAGCTTGCACCCTCTGCGGCAGTCCCCTTGAGCCCCTTTGACAGCCGCTGCGAGAGGACAAGGAAACCTCTCCAAGTACTCTGGAGCTTGTCAAGGGCAAAGGTCCTGCATCTCCCCTGGGGCCTCCCTAACACAACACCAACATAGCAGAGTGTCCTTCACACAGGAGGGAACCCACACCCCAGACCTGAGAAGGAACGATGCTCCTTAAGCTTCATCAGGTCTACCCCTCAGGCCTAATGGATCCTTTAGCTCTCTCTCAAGGCATTTCTTTTGTCTCAAAGTCAAGCCCTCAGGAAGAGGGCAGGTGTCCCTGAGTATTTTGGGAGGAGCAGAGGGGGTAATTTGGCAGAAGGGACTTTCTGAGGCTCTGTAACTAGTCTCTCCCTTGGGAAAACGTTCACTGGTCCTCCTCCTCCACATTGGGAGATCTTATACCCTATGATCTGGGGAATACTCCATTAAGGAGAAGTAGGCTTAGCTGTTACATCTGGGGAGAAAGAACAACAATCTAGATGGAGCCAAAACATTGACTGGAAAAATGAAGGAAAAAAAAAGTAATGCAATTAGTGAGGGAATAACAGGATGAAAGCACATTGGCCCATTCTGTGAGCCTCCAAGACTGAGATGTAAGAGAGACAAACAAAACACCCCACTCAAAGAGCTGAGTGGAAGCCTGAGCTGGAGTACTGCTGCTGGAACGATGATGCATCGTATGTGTCTCGAGAAGCATCCCTATGCTCCCTAACCACCTTACACACTCACTATGCACTGTGGAAGCTTTGTCCTGATCTTACACCCAATCATTACTCTCAGTGAGCTGCTCACTTATTCAGAAATACCAAGCACTGCACTCACCCTGGCCAGAAGCATTCTAGTCAGTGACCACAACATACAAGATCCTAAACCAGGTGTGGTGGGGATTGGAAGAGAGCCAGATCTCTTCCCTTGGGCTGTTTGGCGTATGTTAGGACAGTTGCCCAGTGCATTTGAGTCGCTGCTGTAAGGAACAGATGTGACCTACTGGGCAGTCAGCTTTTTGTTGCTGTGACAGACACTGAGAAAATCAGGGTCGGGGTAGGGGGAATGGCTCAGTTGATATGCTGTTTTGACACACAAACATGAGGACCTGAGTTCAGTTCTCTCAGAATTCCTGTGAAAAAGGCATGCACCAATAATCCCAGTCGTGGGGAGGTAGATCGGAGGATCTGCTGGGCTCACTGACCAGCCAGGCTAGCTAAATTGGTGAGCACTGGGCTCAGTTAGAGACCCTATCTCAAAAAATAAGATGGGGCATGATTTTAAGATACCCAACACCAGCCTCTGGCCTACACACACATGTATACATACATACATACACACACACACACACACACACACACAACTTATTCACACAAAGATACATATACAACACACACAAAAAGAAGAAAAAATGCACAGTGGCTCATATCTCCAATCCCACTCAGGAAGCAGCAACATTGCCAAAATTCCAAGTCAACTTGAGCTACAAAATGAGTCTCTGTCTCATATAAGCAACAACAAAAACCAACACTGGTGAGGTGATTCAGAAGGGGAAAGCCAATGATGCTCAAGTTTGACCATCTGAGTTTGAGAAAATTGTCCTTTGATGTACACAAACACACACACACACACACAGTGTGACATGCATATGTGTGAGTGCATGCATTGTGTGCAGACCCATGTCAAGGCAGAACATCACAGCAAAGCATGCCTCAGAGAAGACTGTCTACCTTATGCTGGCCAGGGTTCCAGTGGTCTCTTCTAGGGCATACCTCCAGTGGCCTTACTTCCTTCTACTAAGCACTACCTCCTAACAGTGCCACATGATGGGTACCATGCCTTGACCACATGGTCTTTGGGGGGATAGTTCAGATCCAAACCATAGCACCTATGTTGCCAGCATCTCAGTGGGAATTCCTTCCAACATCCCAGCCCTGGTTGACAGACTGCCCTAAAGAGCCTGCTCTATACCCAGTGTTGATGTTCTGTGATTACTCACTTACCTCTGGTACATCTACATCTATCTCCCTGAGGAGCAGAGCTCCGTCTTTCTGCATCTTGTTCTGTATATACAGGGCCCTTAATGCATGGCCTGGCCATAATTTTTCAACAAACATTCAAATGGGAAGTCTGGAGAAGATATCCTTGTCCAACGGAAGAAAACAAGGCTTTACAGTCATACCAATGCTTCATCCACCCTCCCCTCCTATCTCTGTCCTGGGATGAGGGTTCCCAGAGCATTACTGAGGTCTGGAATTGTATCCTAACTCTCCCACCTGCCTTTCTGCAGTCCGGGCTGTGCAGGGTACACATATGGCAATCCTTGGAGCTCATTTCTTCGTCTCCTCCTGGGAGGAGATGGAGTTGAGCCCACCTTCTCCTCATTGAGTAGCCATTTTTGGGTTGTAGATGGACCGGGGCGAATTCCAGCAAGACTCAGTGCTGAAGCAGCTGGAGGTCCTCAAAGAAGAGGAGAAGGAGTTTCAGAACCTAAAGGTAGGAATAGCTGCAGTGGGTTTGGACTACAGAGAAGATGGCCCCTTCCCTTATATAAACAAAGCACCGCAGCAAGCAGAATGGAAGGGCTCAAGGCCAGCCTGGGGACGGGTGTCACTGTCTAAAGGGGAGGGGCTGAAAGTAGCTTCTCTCCTTGCCCCGACACTAAGAAACTGAGCTAAGGCTGGGTTCCTACAATTCTCCTCTCCCACAGCCTTGTAAAAAATAGATTTTAAAAATAAGTATTCGTGTTCTGGACAAACACATAAAAACAGTTAAAGGCTGCTTTTCCAATGATCTTGCATCACCCCGATGTAAACCAGGTCCCTCCTGACAAATGAGCACGTGCCGGGCTCTGCTAGCATCCCAGCCATGCTAACCCTTCCTGCATCCTGGTCAGTACCCGTCCTCCCCCAATCCTTTCCTCCTTCCGTGCCTCCCCTGTGCAAAGCAGGACTGGTCAGCCCAGCCTCCTGCCACAGCCAGCTGCAGGCTCCCTGGTGAAATGCCTCTTGTTCTTGCCTACCCAGGACCCCACCAACGGCTACTACAGCGTCAACACCTTCAAAGAGCACCACTCAACCCCAACCATCTCCCTGTCCAGCTGCCAGCCCGACCTGCGTCCTACAGGCAAACAGCGAGTGCCCACAGGCATGTCCTTCACCAACATCTACAGCACCTTGAGTGGCCAGGGCCGCCTCTACGACTATGGACAGAGGTTCGTGTTGGGCATGGGCAGCTCTTCCATCGAGCTTTGTGAGCGGGAGTTTCAGAGGGGCTCCCTCAGCGACAGCAGCTCCTTCCTGGACACGCAGTGTGACAGCAGTGTCAGCAGCAGCGGCAAGCAGGATGGCTACGTGCAGTTCGACAAGGCCAGCAAGGCCTCTGCCTCCTCTTCCCACCACTCCCAGTCCTCTTCCCAGAACTCCGACCCCAGTCGACCCCTGCAGCGGCGGATGCAGACTCACGTCTGAGGATCATGCACTGTGGCGGGGATGGGCCAGGGGGGAGGACAGGGCACATCTTCGTTCTCCAAGGACTGGGGCTACTTTGCAGAGGACCCTAGGACTGGCCGCCTCCAGGGTGACCTCCGAGCACTTCTGCCACCACCTTCCTCCGAAGCTCTAATCAAGCACAAATCTGTCTCCCAGGTGGGAAATAAAGAGGATGCAGCTGAGTGCGTAGTGCTCAGGGCTTTGGCCCTTGCTCTTCCCTAAAGGTCCCTCAGCCACCCTGTCCCCCCACAGGCACTAGTGGCAGCTAGAACTTTGCTTTTATGAAACTGCCGTCCACTCTCCTAGTTCCTCTTGCTGCCCATAAGCCATCCCTGGTGTCTGTATTCCTTACAGCTTTGGGGAACGGAGGTCTTTTTCCCAGCGCTGAGTTGCTCCAGAGACCCCAGCTTCCCCACTGTGCATAGCCCATCCCACAGAGGCTGAGGGTTGAGAAATGACCCTGGCCAGCGGAGCATCTGCCTGGGCGCCCACCCTCCTGATTTGTCTGGTGTTTTGTGTCTATATTCTGTTCTTGGACTTGATGCCTCTGAGCTTGGTGGTGGGACTGGCCCGTCAGCCCGGTGTCCTCAGAGCTGAGGAAGGGAAGGAGGGAGAATGTGAATGCCTGGAGAAGACCTGGCCCAACACACCCTGTGCCGGGCTGTACAATGCGGAGCCCTCGCCCTCACCCTCACCCCTGCTTCGTGTTCTCCCTTCCTTCCTGCAGCACAATCAAGCTGATATAAGGAGTGTGAGAACTTCTCTGGCCAGGGTTTGGTGAGCAGTTGCCGCAGAGTGCTTCCCGGGAGGTGCGGATTTGAGGGCCTGAAGGACATGCTGGAGGATGAGACAGACTTTTTCAGCTGATGAACACAGGGAACAATTATCCATTCTCCAGTGGACTGGACTCTCTGTGCAAGGGGAAACGTTTTTCTGCACCTCTCCCTCCCATCACTCCCCACTTAAGAATAAATGGTAGGGCCGTTACCCCCAACCAAGCTGTCCTGTGCTTTTGTTCCTGCAGAGCCACAGGAAGTTCCCAAGAGTCCAAGTGCATTGTGGGAACCCAGGGGTGTTGTTGGTTTGGTTGGTTTTGGATGTTCTTCACTTCAGTTTTTCCCAGGCAGGGAAGGTCATTGGGGGGGCTGGTTACGGCCATAATAGAACCTACAGGTTGACTCTCTGTGGATGACATCAGCCAAATAACACGTCTTGCCAACCTTGGTTCCTGCCAAATGCAGTGAGTCAATACCATCACTCTGGACACAGGCCAGATCCTTCTAGCATTTTGTCTCAGTAATAATTCTGTAGGGGCATTTTCCTCCACTTTGGAAATAAGAAGCTGGCCCTCTTGAAAGGCCATAATCCACCAGCAACACTCTAACACTCAAGTATAGGACACACACACACACACACAAAAGAGTTACCTTTTTTTGTTTTGTTTTGTTTTTTGTTTTTTGAGACAGGGTTTCTTCGTGTAGCCCTGGCTGGCCTGGAACTTGCTTTGTAGACCACACTGGCCTAGAACTCAGAGACCCACCTGCCTCTGCCTCCCAGTGCTGGGATTAAAGGTGTGCACCACTACTGCCTGGCCAGAGTAAACTTCTAAACATCTTCATAGCAGACAGGATGGATAAATGAATTCGTGTTCTAGTATAGGGAGCAGGGTTCAAATGGAACTCTGAAGAACCAAATTGTCCTCAACAGCTTTTGACTCTTCCTCTGCAACCTTCTTGGAGGTCCTTACCAATCATGAGATCCTTCATCATCAAGTCTGTGCCTCTTCCACACACAGTTTCCTTGAATGATCCTAACCTTAGATCTTATGCCTAGCCTTTATAGCTACTCCACTCAGAGTAACTTTCTGCTTCAATTATATTTCCTATTGCTTCAAAACTTTCTCGGTTTCCTTGATATCTTCCTCTGCAGTCCCCAAGCCAGAAGGATTAGAAACCTACTAGAAATGAAAGTATTCACTGGAGCCCTGCATCCTGCTCCTTGTACCATCTTGGCTTGTCATAGATTCCAAGATTGTTGATCCCTGTCCCCTCTAGGTTCATCTCAGAAAGCTTTCCCTCTTCTCATATGCATTTACCCTTTGCCAATGGAGGACAAAGGCCCACAACTACATGTAAACTGTCTTGATGTACTGGAATAAGAAAGGAGTGACTTAAGAGGATTGTCCCGTTAATTTCTCCCAATTTTTCCCACTTGGACATGGTGAGATTAAGCTACTTCCTAATGCTGACCACAGCTCACTTTACCCTATACACTCCCTCTCTCTCTCTCTCTCTCTCTCTCTCTCTCTCTCTCTCCCCCCCCCACCCCCCCACCCACACACACACACACACTAATAGGGTGGAAGTATCCATTCTTTCCCAGAATCAGGGATTATGGCACAATAACCATAGCAGGAAAGAAAACTGCCCCATGGAACAGAATGAGCCCAGCACCCTCTAGGACCTTGACACTCACCGAGAAAAAAAATATGGATAATCATAGAGGATGAAATGACAGCACCAAGATGACCACAACCAGACTGGGCTGTATGCTGCGCAACTTTCCCGTGCACAAACACATTAAGAATTGCAGAAGAAACAGGTCACCGGTACACAGTGCTCGTAAGAGAGCACAACATGGACAGAAAAGCATACAGTGAACTGGACAGTTTTCTGTAGGTGAAGCTCCCTCCACTTGAGGTTGCGGGTGGGGGTGGGGGTGGAGTTCTCTGGAGCATTGAGAAGGAGCCCAAACATGTTCATCTCTCAGTTGTCTCCAGCCTTGCTGACTCTCACAGGAGTTGAGGTAGAGAAAAGGTAGGAGGGGGAGGAAGTGGGAAGCCCCGAATTCTCCTGTAGGTGTTTTCCTGTGGGATAGAATGAGTGTTCTATGCTCGCATTTTACTGAATCCTCCTCACACTTTGATAAAGCGTCTTCATCTTTTACATACGTGGGAACAAGGCTGAAAGAAGCCAAAAGACTTGCTCAAGATCACAGAGATAGTAAGAAGCAAATGTAAGATATAGACACACATGCCAGTGCACGATGTATCCATGACACTGTGCAAGCTCAAAGCTACTCCCTAGAGTACTGGCGGAAGTGGCTAACAGTGCAGGTCACATGCCACTCAAGGGCTGGCTGAACAAAGACAAGCCACAACTCCATCAAGGAGGCCGGCATCCATCCTCTACCTTAAGTCCCCAGATGACCTGGAAAGACCACAAACTCCCTGAGAAACAAAGACACTCTGTGTATCACCCCCCACTCCAGGCCAGGATCCAGTTTTCTGATAGCTGGAACTTCATTATTGGCTCACAGTCACTGGACAGGAGCCCAGTTTCTAATTCTCAGACTTGCTATCAGTCTGCAAAGGCCGGGGTCATTTCCACCGCCCTTCAACTTCCACAGAAAAAGAAGTACTCTCCAGTGAAGAGCTAAAATGCCACCACGCCGAATCTATTTCTGAGAAGCCTGTTGAAACAAGTCATTATACAGCAACGGGCCTAGAAGCCACCTTTGAGTTTCGGGAATCCAAAACGACAAACAATGTACAGACCTGACGACGATGTCGTCGTCCTTGAATGGTTTCTCAGAACAGAGAAGAGTTAACAGGAAATTCATCCCTCACTTCCTGGATGAGGAGGAAAATATGCTGGGTATGGCATTTGCTATAATGGAGCAGGAAGTGAAACGGAAGGGTTCACACCCACCAGTTTGATTAGAACTTCCCAGGAATGTGTAATTTATGATGGTGTCCATCAAGAAAAAATAAAAAATGAAGGGAAGTTCTGCCCTTAGAATCCTGCTTACAAAATTTTCCCATAAGACAAACTTTTACTATTTTTTTTTTTTTTTTTGTAGTATGAAGGATCAAGCCCAGGGCTTTGAGCAGGCTAAGAAAGTACTCTATCACTGGCCACACCCCTGCTCTCAAACTCTTACTAACTGTATAGATACTTAAATTTTAAAAATCTTAATTCATCTCTGTGAGTTCGAGGCCAGCCTGGGCTACCAAGTGAGCTCCAGG
>CABHPP010120034.1:6786-34819 GCA_902168425.1 Peromyscus attwateri | reverse complement strand
TTTTTTTTTTTTTTTTACTGGAGCTGAGGACCGAACCCAGGGCCTTGCACTTGCTAGGCAAGCACTCTACCGCTGAGCTAAATCCCTAACCCCTATAATACACTTCTAAGGGTGTCTGTGAAGGACAGTAAGGGTTCACTAAACAGTGAATACTCACCCTAAAGGTGGGTGGCCACTGTCTGGTAGGTAAGGGGCCTGTAGGTATTTTCTCTCTGCTTCCCACATGCCACATGTGAGTGCTCAGTTCCATCATGTCCTCCCTGCCATGACTGACTGAAACCTCTGAGACCATGAGCAAAATCAATCTGTCCATTTGTCAGTTGCTGCTACCAGGGATGAAAGTCTGGCCGACACAGCAGCACACTAGATAATTCACCTCCACAGATCTGGGTCTCCAGGGAGGATCATGGCAAGCAGGATGACAATAGTGACAATCACCATGATCCTGTCTGTGTAATACACCATCCCCTTCCGTTCCCTTCCAAACACACATGCACAGATACTATTATTAGCCTCGTTTTGTAAATGAGGGAACTGGAGCTTGCAAATATAAACGACTTGTTCAAAGAGGGGAAGGGGGACCTGCCCTTCTCCTGGGACCTGATGGGTTGACACTCATGGCTGTGGGATCTTCCATGGGATGCCTCTGTAGGGCAGGATCAACGGTACCTTGCCTGCCTGCCCACCTTATGGGCTGCTGTGAGGATCCCATTCCCTCCATCCCCAAGTTATCCACAGCAACAGTCAATTTAATATTCAAACTTCAGAAAGCTTGCCCTGCTTTCTGAACCTCCAACGGCTAGCTTAATAGAACACGTCACCTGCCCACCCACCCGAGAGTCTCTTCCTGGACTCCATGAGGCCTCTTAAAGCCAATTCTCTCCCAGCATCTCTTTCAATTGTCTTTGTCCCCTCACTGCTTTTTGGTAAGCCTTCTTTTTCACCCTTGCTGCCTTTTAAGACAGGAGCTCATGTAGCCCTGGCTGGCTCTGAACTTACTCTGTAGCCGAGGCTAACTTTGAAATCCTACCTCTACCTCCCAAGTGCTGGGATTACAGGCATCTACTGCCACCCCTGGCCACCCCTGCCACTTTAACCACCCTGTGCTCTCGCCTCCAGTTTGGGGTCCTGCAGAATCACGCGGCCATCACTTCCTCAGCAGCTCTGCTCCTTACAGTCACCACGCTGCCCCTCCTCCTGGCATTCTCTGTATTAAGTAAGTAGAGCACACTTGCCCATTCATCCAGCAGGAAACCTAGTACTGCTTATCCTGCTACACAGCATCTGTTCAGAGCAGGGGCACAGCTTAGTCTCCAAGCACATGGGCTCAGGCTCACCACTAGGCAGTCACGCTGCAGGTGTCCAACGCATGACGTTGAGTAACGTAGATAGTCAACAATAAGCATATTTATTTAAAATCTGGCTAATATTAGCTGGGTATAGTGGCTCATCCTTGTAACCCCAGCACTTGGGAGGATTACCAAGAGTTTGAGGCCAGCCTGTCTCTAGAAGACTAACAAGAAGACAACAAGGGACAGATACTGTTAGAGCAGCCACTGTGTTCCAACTTCGTTATCTTAAGTCCTGCCATAGACTTAAGAGGTCAGCACAAATATTATCCCCACCATGCAAATAAGCAGCTGAAATCCCCAGTCCTAGGCCTGCCTGATAACCACAGCAAGTGGAAGAACCGTGAGTCCTGCCCATGCCTGCTGGTGACCTCCTTCTGCTGTCTCACATGCCCCCACGAGAAAGTCTAAGACACATGGAAAAACTGTCTGTAACGCTACACTAAGGGGTAAACCCTGCCAGCTGTGAAGTACCAGGACACAGAGTGCTGAAATCAAAGCTGGGACTCACAAAACTGTGACAGCTCCCTAAACTGGTTCGCCATACTCATGACACTCAAGACATCAGATCAGTATGTTCCAAGATAAGCGTCTAACAGTAACTCCTCATTGACTCAGGCTGTTCTCAAAGATAGGGCCGGTGAGTGTGCCAGCAGCTCCCAGTTTACAGGCTCTGACCAGAACCTGCCAAAAGCATCGTAAAGTCTAGTGCCCAAGTCCAATCTAGACCTTTCGCTCACTCCTACTTTCAGGGTGCCCCGATTCAGTTCTCCAAAGTACACACTGTCCATCAGGGCAGCACACTACGAAGCCTGTCTTCAAAGGTCAAGTGCAAGCTGCACCCTCTCAAGAGTTCCTCCTCACTTTCCACCCGGGACCCCAATCTCCTCCCAGCTTGGTCTCACTGTCCCCAGCTTCTCATCACCTGCTTGATCTTCCGAGGCTGCTGTATGGGCAGGCCCAGGAGCTTGTCTGCTGCAATCTCCATAAAGAAGGGGTTGAGAATCCGAATCTGTTTGGGGTTGACATCCCAGATGAGGGGAGGCTGTTTCCAGAAACCTTTGCGCACCTAGGGGGGCAGGGTCAGAAGGGAGAGATGAAAACAGACAAAGACCTGTTTCTGAACTCTAACCCAGTTGGTGGTCTTCAGGCAGAGGATGGGGTCCAAGTCAAGGTTGATACCTCAGGCGCGCAGCAGAATTGAGATAACGCTTGTGCCAGAGATGAGAGACCAAAGGAGGTCGAAGGGTCCCCTTATGAGGAAGGAAGGGTAATGTGGAGAGTGTGGGGTCTGACCACTACCTGTTTCAGAGATATGCAGACAAGAAGGGGCTTGAGCCTTAGAGTGTCTACACACTGGGCAAAAAAATGCCACATCAGACAGTTCAGCCTTTAACCAGATGGCCAAATGAGGGAGTAGGCTCTTTGTGAGGACCATCCAGAAAGGCACAAAAATACTGTCTGTTCCAAGGTGATGGTGGGACAGCTCCCCTGCTCCAGGGTTTCTCACACACTCTGACAGTGCTCCTATTCCAGGCAACCTTCCAGCCCAGAGGGCCTCTGGCTGCCACCCCAACCCCTACAGGCTCTCGAGCTATAAGGCAGGGCAGCTTATCAGCAGCCCTATAAAACAGTGCCCTTGGCGAGAGGCCCAAGGCTCTGGCTGTGGAGAGCCTGGTTCACCCTGTCCCTTCACAAGGCACTCTGTGGGACATGAAGCCCTGACTAGGATAGCATCCCCATAACCATATCTCTCTCCCATCTGTCCCAATTTACCCGCTTCTTATCACTCAAGATGGTCTCAATCCAGTGGAAGTCCATTGCCTTGAAAGCTACCAGGACCAAGAGTGTGTCTGGGTTGTTTTCCATTTTGGGGTCGAAGTGGGCCGACTCAGGGTAGAAGAGACGTATGGTGGTCTTGGAGCCCACGTCTCCCTCGTAACCAGCCACAGGAGCATTGTTCAATCTGGGCCAGGGAAAGAATATCCATTACTAGAGATGTCAGGCCTTTCGCCAGCCCCCTGTTTGGGACATCCAGGGCCCAAAAAGAAGCAGGAGGGATGGTCGCGCACCTGATGACCACATCGTACTTGTTGATGACACTTCCCAGGGAGCTGTTCCGCAACCGGTGCCCATTCCCCACCACGACACAGCGACGACACTCAAGGCTGCCGTGGGAAGAGGAGCGGTCAAACCCAGAAGGAGCCCCTGCTCTGCTGAACACTCGCTGCTCTGCATCTGCCTGGGGGCCACCTCAGGTCACTTCTAGGTTCTCCTCAGCCCCTGATGATCTGCATGGATCAGGCATGCTAAGTGGCCCTGCTAATGGTCTTACTGACCTTGAAGTCCTGGGCATCAAAAGTGAAGTACAAACAAGCCAGCATGGCAAAGAGATAATAAGAGGAAGGGAAGCATACAGAGTACCACAGGCAACCCCGGCACGAGAGCTGGGTAAGCTGGCACACATCTGTAACCTCAGCACTTAGAAAGTGTCAGAAGAAAAGTGCAGAATTCAAATCCATCCTGGGCTACATAAAGAGGGAAAAAAAAAAAGCACAAATAGAGAGAAGAGGAGAAGGTAGGGGAGGAGAAACCCTAGGACACAGCTCCCTTGCCTGTTGCCCAGGTCTGTCTGTTGCCATGGCAATACCTTCAGCAGCTTCTGCCTACTCTGGCATCTAGATGCTCAGGCTAGGTTGCTATGGTTGTTATAATTTTTTTGTTGTTATTGTTTGGTTTTTTTTCGAGACAGGGTTTCTCTGTGTTGTTTTGGTGCCTGTCCTGGATCTCGCTCTGTAGAACAGACTGGCCTCAAACTCACAGAGATCCACCTGGCTCTGCCTCCCGAGTGGTAAGATCAAAGGCGTGCACCACCACCGCCTGGCTTGCTGTGGTTTTAGAATACCTGTAGCTCCTGGAGACAGGCAGCGACCGAAGGCTGGTTGACATGGTACTAACCAAGATGATTTGACACTGGAGCAGGGAAAGGTGAAGGTGCCTAGACTGCAAAGAGAAGAATACCTCCTTACCTCTGTATGCTCTCAGGGACAGAATAGCTAGTGATGGCCAACACCCGGAGGAGAAGGTCTTCTACAAAAAGAAGGAAGAGAAGAAACCGAGACTATGGTCATCAGCATTCTAAAGGGCTGCTCCCGCTCCACTCCCCAGATCTTCTCTCCTTGACACAGATACCTGAGTCTGGGCAAAAGAACCCAGGCCTGGAGCCAGTGGACAGCAATGTCCAACGGTGTGGCTCACAGGAACAGGATATGAACTTCCCACGTGCTTGGGTAGGACAACTCATTATTTTACCACTTCCTTCGGTCCCACAGAACAGCTCACAGGTAGTGAGCTGCTAGTCCACTGAGCTGAGCAATAACTTACCACTCCCTTTGGTCCCAAAGGGCAACTCATAGGCGGATGGTGTCTTTACCCAGAAATAATCCTTAAGCTGCAGGAAGATGGGCTTTTCCCTAGAATGGCTACACAGGGTAGGGGTGAGGAAGAGATTAGTCTGGCTGAACAAGGTCAGGCCTTTGTCATTCCAGTTTCATCTACCCTCCAGCCAGTTAGCAATGAGGCAAAAACCCCTCGATCCTGCATTCCCCATGCCCTGTCCCATCACCAGGTGCTTACTTGCCGAAAATCTTAGAGGCCTGCCTCTCTGCCTCACCCTGGGAGCACGGCTCTTTCTTCTCTGTGATGGGAAAATAAAAGCTGGAGAGAGGAAGAGAAGAGTCAGGAGGCCCAGTCAACTGAGGCCCCGAGGCCAACATCCCAGGCAGGGTCCACCTCCCCAGTGATGGCACAGAGCTCCTGTGGTACTGGAGAAGGATTACAGAGTTAGCATCTCCTCAACCCAAGTTCCACTTTGAACCCAAACCATGGAGGGTGCAGATCTTTCTGCCCCAGTATTTCCTCTGTGAGAGATCACAAAAACCACCTGGATCCCCTCCCCCACCCCTCCCACCTACCCTCATGAAAGGCTCTGGGCTAGCCGCTGAAGAGGAGAGGTCAGGCCGAGGGTCTCAAAAGCTTCCTGTCTTGCTAGGCACCCTGCCCTTGTATCAGCCCATCTCTGACAAGAAACAACAGAAAGACACAGAAAGCATACTCACAGTTCAACGTACCTATCTTCTCGGGAGATGGAATACCACACCATGACAGCGACAAGGACCAGAGCCAGCATGGCCAGGAACTTCCAGCCTGCAAGGTACATGCATAGAGGAGCTGGAGGCAGAGACAGGAAGGTACAGCTCCAGGCCACCTTCTCCTTTGCCCATCCCTCTACCCCCCGCACAGCAGTCCCTGGCTGCTCCTGTCCCAGGAGCTGGGACCCAGGTATTTCAGGATGAAAAGAGGATCCCTGGCTCCCAGTGTGACTGTCTATCATCCCTGAGGGAATCCCAAGACGCTGCTGAGGATGGCTGCTGGACCCTCCAGCTTGGGGGAGCCCCTGGACAATACTCACGGGATTTGCTGGTCATGTTTCTCAGCAGATAGCAAGGTTCCTGGGGAGAAGTGTCATCCCGGCTGCCTCGGGCCACCTAGGAGGCAGGAGTTCCAGGTGTCAGTCCGTTTCCACCTGCGCTCCTACCTAGACACTAGAGCAGATCACACCCCATGCCTGACCCTTTCCTCCTCTAGGAGCACAAAGCCACGCCATGGGGCGGCCAGCCCCAGGTGATCTTCCTCCTCAGCTCTCAGAGGGCAGTGTGAGGGATCTTGGTGGGGCCCTGCTACAGGAAGTGGAACTGAGGCCCCAGCCCTCTTTCGGTTCCCATGCCAGACTTACTGACACCAGTGTCCAATGAGGTTCTCCAGCACTTTGACTCAGGAAGAACCAGTTTGGGGGACAAGTAGGTGCATCCACCATTTCTGACACAAAAGTTAACTATGCCAGATTTTGATTGGTACTTGGTCCAGCCAAAGCTCATCCCATCTGGGGCCACTGCTGCCTCTGGCCCCATGAGCAGTCTCTGCAGACTTCAGCCAAGCAGATGCACTGGGACAGACACTGGGAATGAGGATGCGGCTGTGAAGGTCCTCAAGAAACCCTCTTCCCAGCCGTTCTAGACTCTGGCAGTCCCCAGGCCTCACCTCCCCTAAGATACACGGTAAACTCGGGAAGGAAGGCTGGTGCCGTAGGGGAGGGGTCAGGGAGCCCCACGGGTATGGATTTACAGAAGCCAGCAAAGAAATATGGGAGGTTAGAAGCAGTAAACTGTTCTATATACCAACTCCTCTAAGACCACACTACTACTAAGAAATCTTTGTGGCTTAACAGCCATAGGCAGATGTATAGATGCCAAGTGCCAGCTTCTTCCAGTCTGTGTTCTGTTTCTCAAACGGTCAGGAACAGAACACATCACAGAGCCACGCACTGAGCACACGCATTCCACAGACATGGCCTTGATCAGTTTGGATGGGTCCTGGGACATGCATTTTCACCTACAGAGCAAATGACTCATGGCAGACTGTGAAGGAAGCACTAGTTTGTGCTCTCCTCAGGCCAAGTAAAACATCTTAGATTATTTCTTGGAGGCAGGATCAGCATCTGGAGGAAGTGTCGTGTATCACAATCATCAATCTATGATTCTGAATACACGCCTATTATGGAGTCAAGGCTGTGACCCCAAGTGGAGACATTCCCCAGATCCCACTATGAGTTCAAGAACCATGACCAAACAAACAAAAAAAACCCCACCAAAACACAAAACAAAACCCAACAGCTGAGTATAGGGTAGAATCCAGACATGCCAGACACTTCCTCATTCCTCTGTAGGGGTTACTAGCAGCCATCTGCAAAACACTGAGGGGACTGAAGATGCTCCTCCTCGAAAGAAAGAAAAAGACTAATTTTTGTTTTATTTTGTTCTCTTTCTCTCCCCTTCATGTGTGAGTGAGTGTATATGTGACTGAGAGTGAGTGTGTGAGAGTGTGTGTGAGTGTGTAAGTATGTGAGTGAGTGTACATGTGACTGAGAGTGAGTGTGTGAGAGTGTGTGTGAGTGTGTGAGTGAGTGTGTGAGAGTGTGTGTGAGTGTGTGAGTGAGCGTATCAGTGTGTGAGTATGTGAGTGAGTGTGTGAGTGAGCGTATGAGTGTGTGAGTATGTGAGTGAGTGTGTGTGAGTAAGTATGTGAGTGAGTGAGTGAAAGAGATAGGTGCCACCATACTCACTCAGCCAAAAGTGAGATTTGTTATCCTAAATTTTAGTTAAAGTCACCCTTAATAATTCTTGACAGTCTTCAAAGTGAACACACCTTCCCTTGCTACCCACAACAATCTCCAAGTCACTCCTCATCACACAAGCTTCTTCTTCTTCTGCATGGCTGTCTCCCATGAACTACACAGTGAGACCCTGTCTCAAAAATTAACTAATTAATTACTTCATTAAAAGCATTAAATAGATGAGTCTTCTTAGAGAAACTCACACCAATGCTCTGGGGTCTATCTTTCTAAGCACCTCTCTCTAAGCCTTCATGATTAAAATTATATTAAACTATCTTTAATAAGCCCCAACTCTGACCACCAAAAGTTAAAAACTAAAAGCATTAAATGAATGGCATGTTAGGTGACCATGGAACGTATGTCCTTCTCTGGCTCTCATTCTCTTCAGCTGTCCACATAGGAAGTAAATCAATAGCTAAATCCCTAGTGCTCAAAATTCATTTGTCAGCCCAGCAACATAAGCACCAAAGGGACCCTTATTAGCCAGGCAGAGTCTTGGGCCTCCTGCAGACCTACAACATCAGGATCTAGATTTGAACATAGTCCTACATTTAAGTTTGAGAAGCAGTGCTCAGGGAAGAGGTTCTGGATGACAGATGAACAGGAGAACAGTCTGTTGTTGTAGGGGCAGCAAGATGGCTTGGCAGGTAAAGGTGCTTGTGGCCAAGCCTGATGAACTACCCGTGTTCAATGCACAGGACAGGAGGAGAGAACCAACTCCCTCTATTCGTCCTCTGACCTCCATACACAAGTTCCCTCCCTCCCTCCCTCTCTCCTTCCCCCCCTAAACAAAAGAAATAAGTATAAAAATAAAACCACTTAAAATTCTTAATGAGTATTTGTCTGGGTTCCACATGAAGACATTCCGGTTCATTGGTCTAGCCCAGCCCTGGAATTTGCTTACACACGGCAGGTGATTCTAATGTGCAGTCATGGTGGAAAACCACCAGATTAGATAGACAGCCTCCAAAGATGACTACTTAACCTTTCATGAGCACATTTTGACTCCAGAGGGTATGGGTGAGGCCTGAGGATCTATGCTCTCACCAGCTCCCTTGGGCCTTGTTAGGACCACACTTGGAGTTGTAAAGTTCCATGCCAGGATTCTTCATCAATTGCCTCCTCTCCTACCCTCCTTCCTCCAGAGCTTTCCTAAGGGGGAACTTTCCAGTTAAAGCTGGCTACACAGTGCAGTGACCTGAGGGGTTTAAAATATGTAGATGTCCAGGTCTGGCTCTCGTGACTTTTATCACGTTAGAGGCCAGGCACCATTAGTAAAAAGGAAAACAAACAAACAAAACAACAGACCCACTTTCTCTGTGACTCTAGCATGCTGCCAAAATGGAAAATCCTGCATAGAACAGGTTCCAGAGTCAATGACAGACAACTACTTAGCCACACTCTGGCACTGACCTTTAGGGAAGAGACTTTGGCAAGTCATTGGGAAGTAGCTTGGAGCAAACTCAAACAACAAGACAACTACTCCTTCTTTGGCCTCTTTCCCAATGCAGGTCTACACTGGCACATCTTTGTTCCAAATCAGAACCAGGACAGTTGTAAGCAGCCTGGCTAGTCTTAGGGTTTTCTCCAAGGTGCCCAACCTAGGATTTAAACATCCTATTTCCTTTCCTTGCTGGGCCAGGCCCAGAGGATTGTTCTGTGTCCCTGCTTCTTAGACTGGTTGCTACAAGGACAATCTGTTGAGGGGGAACCTGCAACCCAGTCCAAGACTCAGCAGCGTCTCCTCTGAACCAGCTGCCAAAGAGAATCTATTCACCCAACCTGCTAGGCGAAGCTAGCCGACGTCAGGAAAGCTTTCTGCATCGTTGGTATTCTTCCATGAACCAAGGTGTCCCTGGCTTAAAGTGAGCTGATAAGCACAGTCAGGGGACTCTCAAAATGGCAAACAAGGGGCATAGGAAGAAAGGGCCCCGTAGAAGCTGGTAACCAGCCAGTACCTGCTATCCAAAAAAGTCCTATTGATCAATATCCCCCAAGGGCTGAGGCTACCCACGAGACTCAGCTTAATGATACTGCTGAGAGGGAGGGTCTAGGAGTGTGTGTGTGTGTGTGTGTGTGTGTGTGTGTGTGTGTGTGTAGGAGTAGGAGTAGTAGTAGTAGTAGTAGTAGTAGTAGTAGTAGTAGTAGTAGGGGGCAGGCTGAAGTCCAAGGCTTGCTGAATGGTTCTGTGCTCTTTAGTTCTTGAATTTCTGTCCCTCACGATTTTTTTGTTTGGATTGAACTTAGGCATGCTAGGCAAGTGCTCTACCATGGAGCCATATCCCCGATGGCTCTCAGTTCTGTAAGAAAAACAAAACAAAACAACAACAACAAAAACAAACTAGATCAGCCTGCCCTTTTAACACCTTTAGACTCACCCATCACTTCTCTCTCCAAACGCTATCACCTGGATGAGGGATCCCCGTCTATCACCTTCCCAGAATCAGGTCCAGCCAAATTCCCCACCAGTCTGCTCTTCCTACCTCTTCTGTTCTGTCTCTGCAAACACCTGTGTTTGCTTCAGCCCCTCCTCAGGCTATCCTTGCTTCAGGCTTTCCTCCAAAGGTCAAACTTCTACACTCCACTTCCTTACTGCCCACTCCACCTCTTGCCGAGAAATGACACACGGCAAACCTTGCTCTGGCTTAGAGTGCTCCGTCCCAAAACCATCTCAAAAGTCACTCTCATGACCACAACGTTGGCACTGTGTCACCAGGAAGCTACAAATGCAGGTATACCAATGTATGTGTGAAGATTAATACTGTCAACTTGACAGGACCTAGAGTCACCTAGGACACGTCTGAGTGATCTTTCAGATTAGCTTAATTGGGAAAACCGACATTCCACCGGCTGTGGCCAAGACTGACTATAAAGGAGAAAGTGAGTGGAGAACCAGCTGGGAGGGCTCTCTGCTTCCCCAGTCTGAATGCAGTGTGACCAGCCACCTCTCACCCTGGCTGCTGTGCCTTCCCCACCATGACGGACTGGACCCTCCAACTGGGAGCCAGAACAGATCCTTCCTGCCTTCCATTGATTGTTCCGACAACCAGAAAAGAAACTAAGATACACTGAGTAGCTGTACCCCAAGCACACTAACAGAACATCCACTTCCACCCCCGACTCTGCCCAGGCTGGTCTGCATTAGGATGCCTCCTATGGTTTAGATGTGAGCCCTAAAGTTCATGCAGTGCACACTTGATCCTGAATGGGGTGGTATTGGGAGATGGGACCTTTAGGAGGTGGGAAGGTCTCCACAGTAGAAAACTTGGCTAGCGTTCAATTCTCAGTACTTTGTGCAGAGAGCTCTGCTCTCATGAGTGCTCAGTGCTTTAACACAGGAATGGACTCCACGAGATGGAAATGGCGCCAGTGTGAAAAGACAAACCCAGCCTCTTACCCTCTCCCCTACTCCCACTCTCTGCCTTTGGTCTGACCATGAACTAGCCAGAAGGCCTCATCTTGGACTTCACACCCTCCAGAACCATGATCCAAATGAACTTGTTCATTATATATGATCCTGGCTACAGAATGTGGTTAGAGCTGCACAGAACAGACTAAAAACGACCTAGTCTTGATAAGTGGGGCTATCGCTGTAACAAATACCTGAAAATGTGGAATTCCCTTTGGAACTGGGGAGAGCGGAGAGGCTAGAAGAATCGGTATGTGTGGGCTAGGAAAAGTACTGTTAGGATGAACAAAGGTTCTTTCGGGTAAGGGCTCACACCAGAACTGCAGGCAAAGTCTGGACTTTCTGATTACACAAGTGTTGTTAGAAAGAGAAAAGACCATCCTGGTAATAAAGTGGCTGACAACTTGGCTGGATTGTCTGTGCCTTAAAACTTTGTGGAAGTCAGCAGGATGAAAGAGGATATTTGGTGGAAGAAACTCCTTGGCCACAAAGCACCTGGGATGCTGTGTGGCTTGACTGTAGACTGTGAGTATAAAGACATGATTTTAAAATGGAATCTATAATTAAAAGGAAACAGAACTTAGGGATTTGGAGGATTCTCAGCCTGGACTCTGTAGAGAATTAAATGTTTCATGGGAGGAAAATGCAGGTGTGGCCAAGTAATCATCTGATAAGATTAGTATAGACAGAATGAGGTCTGAGGCTATTTATCAGGACAATGGGAGAATGACCCCAAAGGTCCCTTGGAAACTCCTATTGAGGTCCCTCCCATTTCACACCCAGAATGCCAAGCTTCAGAGAAGAAAATAAACAGAAGAGAGGCAAGACCTTGGGGCTGGCTGCCAAGGGCTGTGATACGCCTTTACTCCCCACATTCTTGGGCAGCCTTCTGCCGTCTCAGCCCCACTCTCTGGAGCAGCTTGGCCCATCCCTCCAAAGGCAGCAGGAGGCAAGCAGTGGCAGTGCCCACAGGGTGCCCGCTCTGTAGGTACAGCATGTAAGAGCAATAGGACATGACTTCCTCAGCCTGGATTTCAAAGGATGTCACGGCAGCCTGGGGCCAGGACATAGGTGGAGCCGGCAAAGAAAACTCTTACAGAGGCAAGGCCGTGGAACTGTGGAGTCAGGACACAGCAGGGTCCTAGGAGGCCTACTGGAACCATCTACATGTGGGCAAAGCCTTCCACTGAGATCCCAGAACGGAGGGCCCCCAGATCATAGTATCAGTCTGAGAGCTGAGGGCAAGACTTCAATCTGCAGGCCAAACAACATCATGGGGCAGGGTGTCCAGGGTCCCAAGGTCCAACGCCTCGAACCACTGTCTAGAAACACGAGACGGAGTTAAGGACAATTATTCTGGAGAGTAATTGTTTTCCTTGTAGGGTTTTAGACCTCCACGGGACCAGTTATCACTCTCTTTTTTACCGATTTCTCCTCTTGCCCTATCCCACTATTCTAATTTGGAAGTGGCTTGTGTAATTTCACAGGCTAGTGACTAACTAATTCAAGGGTCAAAACTGAATTGCTATGAGAATGAGGAAATATCCCAGAGTTAAACAACAGAAGCATTTTTAGTATGCAGCCACAGTGGTAGCTAGAGGAAAATGTATAGACAAATTCAAATTAGTAAAGAAAACCTATCATTAACTATTCCACTCAAAATATTATTAGTGTGTGTTTGAGACAGCATCTCACTATGTGGCCCCTGGATGGCCCAGAACTTACTACACGGACCAGGCTGGCCTCAAACTCATAATAACTCACCTGCCTCTGCCTCCCAAGTCCTGGGATTAAAATCATGTGCCATCACACCCAGCCCCCAAATACTATTTTTAAGGTATAAAATAAACCACGGAAAGAAAGGAGAAGAAAATACAGTAGAGGAAGAAGTGAAGAGAAGAAAAAATATAGTATAAAGAAAATCAAACACACAGTCTCTGAATAGATAAATCCGCCTTGACTAGGTCTCTACTCACACCTGATTTAGAGACTCTAGACTTGGGATTTTTAAGATCCAAATTGAGAGGTGGGACCTTTAAGATGTGTTTAGGTCCTGAGAGTCCTTCCCTTGTGGGTCGAGTTATGGAGGGAATGGATGCCAGTGGATACCTCAGTGTGAAATATAAGAGAATGAATCCTCACTAGCCCCACACATTTTCCTTTGCACCTTCTACTATGGCATGAGGCAGGCCCAGGCACCATGAGCCAAACAACTTCAATCCATCATAAACAACCCCATCTATAGTGTGCTATTATTACAGGGCCATGAAGGTACTAAGACAATAACCTCACCCTCTCTAACCTGGATGGCTGGACAATTCCATTCCTATGACACCCAGCTCAAATGGCCCTGCCCTCTCCTATGAATCTTTGCAGGTGTCTCTGAATAACTTATGCTTTGTTCCCACAAACTACTGTTTATACATTGATTCAAGCACTAAACAGATCATAGAATCTTACATCTTATAGTTACTGGTTTATGTTAGTTACTAAATGCCTTGCTCAATATCCTTTGATTTCTGAAACTAGAGGTTTAGAATGCCTGAATTATATATCCCAAACTGTAATTTCATATTATAGAATTATAAGCTTTTATATTTTTGTCCATGAAATAATAACTTCTGATCAGAGATTTCTTTGTGTCTCTGGACCATATTATCACAGCTATCACACCATATTATGGAGTAGACGTTTGACCAAAAAAAGTGGTAATAAAAAATTAAAGATGGTGTGTGTGTGTGTGTGTGTGTGTGTGTGTGTGTGTGTGTGTGTGTGTATGTGTGTTTCTGGGGTTCAAACCCAAGCCTCACATATGCTAGGCAAGAATTTTATCACTGAGATACATTTACAGACCTTGATTTTTAAAGCTGGCCTCATCAGAGAATCTTGCAGTAGACAGTGTTAGCATAGAGGCTCACACTGGTCAAGGACTAGGACTGCAGAAAGCTCAGCCCTAAATGGGACATCTATATCACACACCCTCCTACCAAGGCCCAGGGATTATTGCAGAAGAGTGGGTAGAAAGGGGATTAAGAGGCAAAGAAAGGAAATAACAAGATGTCTTCAGGATACATCAGGCAAGGTGCACAAGAAACTCAGAGAGACTGTGACAGCATGCATAAGACCTGTGCAAGATCAACACAGACCAAATCGCGGTATCAAGAGGTGAGGTGGGCATGGAGTCCTACTCCTAGCTATGGAGCTGTTGGCAGTTGACAGCTACTGGGAGAGGAAGAGTCAATTTTCTTTTCTTTCTGTAGCCCCTGGTAACGCAACCACATCCCAGTGGAAGGCCACATATCCAAGAATATGCGGATAGTATAAATTGGATGTGATGGGTATTTTTTAAAAATGACACAAAGTTTGGTGTAGGGAAGGAGGAGTGGATCTGGGAAGAGTTTGGGGGAGAGGGTGAAAATGATCAAAACACATTGTATGAAGTTCTCAAAGAACTAATTTTTAAGAAATTAAACAAAATTTAAAAGTAAAAATAGAGCCAGTCTTACTACTTTGCTGTGGCTGACTTTAAACTCACTATGTAGCCTAGGTTGGTCTGGAACTCCTGACCCTTCTGGAGCCTCCAGAGTGCTGGATTATAGGCACATGTCACCATGTGTCTATGAAAGATGTTCTATGTCTCTTATTAATAACTGAAATTCACGGTTACCAAAGGCAGGATCTGGTTCTCTCAACCTCTGCACCGTTGGTTTTAGGAGTCAGGTAACTCACTGTAGCAGCATCTTGTGTACTATGGGACACTTAGCAGCATATTTGGACTGTAACTACTAAACTCCATTAGGACCTTTCCCACTTTACCAAGGTGAGTCTCCATGGTGTCAGCTAACTCGCAGTAATTCTTAGTGTAGTATTATTGCCAGTATCCCACAGTGGATTCAAGCAGGACTGAAGATAATGTGATGAATGCAACCTCATAGGCTCTTCTTCTCAGTAAAGGGTCAATACCCTGGTTCTGCTTTACAGTGGTCCCCATTTGATGGCTTACCTTCCCATGCCAACAAAGATCCACATGACCCACCTCTGCTGAGCTCCAGGGACCCACATGACCAGTTCCTCTCCTCCTCATCACCTAACTCTTCTCTCATATGTCCTGCCTTGGTGAAGGAAGCTAGGCATACACCTTCCTTCAGCCTCTGCACTTGCTGTATGTCAGGTAGGAAGGCTTTTGTCTTGGACACAGGCTTGGATATCTATGCATCTAGCTCTTCATTCACCTTTTCCATACTTCCCAGCAGCAATCCCCCACAGAGCTAATGCTCCCCTACCTGCAAACATTTTTTAAAATTGTTCTGCTTGCTGTTGTACCACCAATAATTAGAACTGTGCCTGGCACACAGCTCTCTCAAAACAAATTTGTTAGATTAACAAATGAATCTGGGGGCTGGAGAGATGGCTCAGAGGTTAAGAGCACTGACTGCTCTTCCAGAGGTCCTGAGTTCAATTCCCAGCAATCACATGGTAGCTCACAACTATCTATAATGAGACCTGACACCCTATTCTGGCATGCAGGCAAACATGCAGACATAAATAATTAAATCTTAAACAATGGATCTATTCATCAGGAATCATTGTCATAATGTAGGTGGTACAAGAATGGAAAAAAGAGTAGTCATAAGTTGAGTCCCTTCGGCACTTGTGGCACAGCCCCCAGCAATGTCCTGGCTGGATGTCAGTCCCCATCCCTGTGTAGTGTGATCACAGGAAGCCTGCGGTGAGACTGTTCTTCCAGGCTCACTGAGAGACTGCAGAGGACAGAGAAACTGACCAAATGCTTCAAGGCCACCTGTGGAAGGTGGGGGCATCCTCCAAACCACCCAAGCACAAATGAAAAGGAGGCAGACAACCTTCCCAACGTAATCACAAGGCTCTCTCTGGTGCTCACCTTTGGGCTCCATACATATCCTAATATCCCAGCCTGGAAGACATCCGGGTAGAAGCATTGTATCATCCAATGATACAGTGTCTTGATTGATAACAGTGCTAAGTCATCATCCATTTGATGTCTTGCCAGTCACAAGACATCACAAGGAGCCTCCTGAAAATTATACTTCTGGTGTTTGCCTAGAGCGGCAGACACCAAATTCCATGAATTCTCAGCGTTAGAAATCTGAAGCCCATGTGACCAAGTGGCCACTCTGGAGGCCAGGTCAGGGCCAGGATACATAAAGGAGAAATGGTTGCCATAGTGACCTGTCCCAGGTTTCTCCCAGCCACGGCCTCTTGAGGACAGTTCTCTTCCAATACTGCCCACCCAGGAGGCTAACAACGCTGCAATCTGGGGCTAGCTCACCACCAGCACAACCAGGCCCTCTTCCCTTTGGCTCCCAGATGCCTTATCTGAAAGCAGTGGACTATAGTAGCCCTTGTCTGGCCAAACAATACCAACAAGCCCAGGTGGGTTAAAATACCTGTGTCAGGTGACAACATGGCTCAACTGAACTTGATCCCCAGGACCCATATACTAGAAGGAAAAAAAAATCAACTCTTGAAATAAGCTCTCCTCTGGCTTCCATGAATGCACATGCACACATACACACACACACACACACACACACACACACACACACACACACACGAAAATAAACAAATAGAAAAATATTTAAAGTGATTAAGTACTTATGTGGCCTATCTACTCTGTCGGGGGTTCTAAGTAGAAGCATGCGCTGACTTCACAGACATACCAATTTTTAAAAAGTAAACTATGACCTAACTACAGTAATTACACATTGAAATTGTAATATTTTGATAATATTAAATATTATATTAAATTAACTGATATATAATTAATAAGTTAATTTTAATTATAAAATATTAAAATTAACTTCACCTCTTTATTTTCACTTTTTCAAACTGTGACCCAGTACTTGGGAGGCAGAGGCGGGATGGGATGATCAGGAGTTTAAGGTTATCCTCAGCTATACAGCAGGTTTGAGGCCAGCCTGGGAAACATGACACCCTGTTTCAAAACAAAACAAAGACTGGAAGAGACAGCTCAGTGGGTAAATGCGACTGCCACCAAGCTTGATGACCTGGGTTTGATCCCTAGGATCGACATAGCAGACAAAAAGAATCCACTCCCAAAAGTTGACCTCTGACTGCCACACGTACACTGTGACAAACGCATGCATACTTGAGACAGGGTTTCTCTCCATAGCCCTGGCTGTCTGAGGGCTCACTCTGTAGCCCAGGCTGGCCTCGAACTCACAGAGATCTGCCTGGCTCTGCCTCCCGAGTGCTGGGATCAAAGGCGTGCGCTACCACCGCCCGGCTCCATTCTATTTCCATAGGAGAGCACAAGGCCAGACAGTTTGCAAGAGTTCTTCTAGTTCAAATCTGTGACAGAAGACAGTGGTGCCCACCCCTGAGGGCCCACAGGAAGCAGGGCAGCCGGCTTCCTATGCTCTGCTTCAAAAAGGAGAAACGAGTGGGACCTGAGATGTCTGGGAAGGGGTGCCACTGTCATTGATAATCCCAATGTCTCAAACACATCAGAGTCGAGAAGACCACTCTCCCTGCCTCTGATTTCTCCTCTTGGCCAATTCAAGGTGACATTGCCACCTTGCCCCAGAGGCTCTTCTCTGTCCCCATTCAACCTTTTTCTCACTTGGCATCTTGCCCCAGTGACTATTTTTTTTTTTTTTGCAAACTTTCCCAGAACCCACCCTGACAGCCATGTTTGGGTCAGATGGAGCTATCTGAGGAGGGCCTTATGTCTTCTGGCCAAGAGCTGTGCTTTGTGGGCAGGCCATTGGGACTGATCGCTCCCTCTGCCACCAGCAAGATGTGTGACTTGGGGATGAACTGGCTTCCCTAAGCCTCGGGTCCCTGGTCTATAAAAAGAGGGTGGGGTCCCTCCTCCACAATTTCCCCATGGCCATAAACATGTCTATATGATCCCAAGTGAGGCACAGGGGTGGCCATGAATAGTAGATATACCAGCAGCAGGCCATCTATTGCAAGCAGTACCCCGAAACTGAAGCCATGTAAAACAGGAGTGAAATGTGAGTAAAACTACCCTTAAACTCTTTTATTTTTTATTTTTCTATGTTTTTGGAGACAGGGTCTCACTGTGTAGCCTTGGCTGGCCTGGTGGAGTTCACTATGGAAACGAGGCAGGGCTGACCTCACAGAGATCCACCTGCCTCTGCCTTCTGAGTTCTGGGATTAAAGGCGTGTGACACCATGCCCACCCTTAACTCTTTTTTTTATTGTTTTTATTTGATGTGCTTGACTGTTTTACATGTGTGGCTGTGTACCATGTGGATGCCTGGCAACCACAGAGGCCAGAAATGAGTATCAGATCCTCAGAAACTGCAGTTGCAGACATATGGGCTCTGGGAATTGAACCTGGGTCCTCTGGAAAAAACAGCTAGTACTCTTAACTACTGGGCCATCTCTCCATCCCTGAGTAAAAATAGTTTGGTTTTTTTTTTTGGGGGGGGGGGGGGAATCAGTTCGAGACAGGGTTTCTTTGTGTAGTTTTGGTGCCTGTCCTGGATCTCGCTCTGTAGACCAGGCTGGCTGCGAACTCACAGAGATGCACCTGGTCTGCCCCCTGAGTGCTGGGATTAAAGGCGTGCGGCGCCGCTGCCGCCGCCGCCGCCGCCACCGCCGCCTCCACCACCACCACCACCACCACCACCACCCGGCTGAGTAAAAATTGTTTTGAAAATCCTATTTTTACCTTGTGGTTTTTTTTTTTTTTAGGGATGGGCAGGGGGAGCTGTTTTTGAGGCAGGGCCTTATGTGCAACTCAGGATGTCCATGAACTTTAGATCCTTCTGCTCAGCTTCCTCCATGCTGGTGTTACAGATCTACAACACAAGTGTGGCCTAGTGTGGTGGCGTACTCCTGCAACGTTAGCACTTAGAGAAAGCATAGACAGGAGAATCAGACAGGAGTTCAAGGTCCTTGCACTGCGCACGTCGACTCATCCTCACTGTACACATCCTCCTTCCCCCAGTGAGAAGAACTTTGGCTGCATGCCTCCCACCCCCAACCTGCACACAGAAGAATGGAGGCTGGGTGGCTGCAGAGGCAGGAGTCAAAGCCGGCAGCTTCACGTGTGGGTCTGTGTTACGAGAGGGGTCCACAGTGCTATACACGTGGGATCTGGAATCAGTGGTTAGGACCAAAGACCAGACTCCCCACCTACTCTCTCTCCTTCCTGCCACAGAGCCCTCCTAGCCACCCAGCTGCCAGCAGCCTCCTCACTGCCACATCCGTCCTCATCACATCGGTCCGTTTCAGTTCCATTGTGGCGGTTATACCACACTATTTCTAGTGTCCACTAGACCAGCCTCCCAAACACCAAACGGATACCAGGTACATGATAAGTAATCGGCACATTTTAAAATGAACAAATGTCTAAATCATTATCATTTGTTCACTCAAGCAAATAAGCAAAAAACAAAAACAAAACTATGAGCGGAAAGTTTCATCAAGTTAGAAAATTCCAGACCCCCTTTTGTGCTGACCTGGATATCCAAGGTACTGAGGCTTGCTAGAGTCCCACACTGGCAACTCTCAGGGCCAGCAGGAAGACGACTATCTGCCAAACGGCTACTTTCAGAAGGACACCTTATCACCAGGCACATGTGGTTTCTGCAGATATGGCAGTTGCCATCTTTCCCTCAACTCAACCACCACCAGGTCCAGAGTGCTGGAACATACCAGAAGCTGAAGACAGCAAACTCTGGGTGGCCCCAGGAAAGACTGGGGCCCAACGGCACCCTATTTCTCTTTCCTCCTCACATGTGCCTCAAGACGGCCAGTTTGGCACAAGATACCAGGACCCAGCTGAGGGGGAGCTCAAAGCCCTGACTGCCGATAGATAAAAGGGTTGTGGACTCTGAAAACCCTGAAATTCCAACTCAGCCTCTGCGGCCACCAACTGAGAATTCAGTCTCAGATTCCTCCTCGGAAAAAGCACGCCACTCAGGAGGCAGTGGCAAGGCAGGGGATACACAGTAAGAGTCTGTCCCCCTCCACCCTGCAAAAAGCCAGTGGTGAGGTAGTGTGTGTGTGTGTGTGTGTGTGTGTGTGTGTGTGTGTGTGTGTCTATATATATGTGTGTGTGTGTGTATGTATATATAAAATCCCAGCACTTGGGGGGCAGAGTTCAAGGCCAGCCTGATCTACATATCAAGTTTCAGGACAGCCAGGGCTACACTGTGTGACTTTGTCTCAAAACAAAACACAAACAAACAAACGAGCAAAAACACCCTACATAAAAACCCAAAACAACAAAATGAGAGTCCCAAGGCTAAGTTCCCAGAGGTGTCACAGACTTAAGACACATCATGCCATTTAAAGCCCTCAGCTCCAGTGCTAGCCCCATACAGAGCAAGCACTTGGCAAGGCATGCAGCAGCCTCTCTCCACTCCAGAAAAGGGAAGCGGGGGCTCAGCCACACCTCCTAACCCACCCCCACACCTGTGCTCACCTGTCCTCTCCGTGGCTGGTCTACTCCTGCATCTACACACAAGGCTGCAGCTGCCTCGGGAGCCAACAGGGACACCACTACCCAGACTCCACCCAGCACTCAGCACAGATCTACCTATTGGCCCAGATTCATGGGAACATTGGTGGGGTGGAGCAGACAGGAAGGCGGTAGCCTGAGGAAGTAGTTCCCAGTGTCTCCAGGCAGCACCCGGGGCTCCAGAGCAAAGCATCTTGCTGGGCAGCTGTCTGTCTCCAAAAGGGACCTTTCCAAGCCACCGCCTGCCTCACGGTGGTGCACAGGGCTCAAGATTCAGGCTCCAAATGGGTCACACACAATGCATGGGATCTCCGAGTATCAGCAATCCCAAAACATTGGAAAGAAACAGCAAACCAAAGAAAAGCAAAGGGCAAAATCGGATCCAACAATTCCACTTCTGGGTATGCACCCAATGAAAGAGAAACCATGACCTCCTCCAAGAGATCTGTGTACACCCACATTCACCACAGAACTGTCAGTCACAAGATCCCAAACGTAGAGGCAATCCAAGTGTCTATGGAAAAACGGAAGTGATCAGCAACATTCGGTACCCGTGTATCTCGTGCGCTGTTGTTCAGCCACACCAGGAAACTCTGACAACTGCTGCACAGCGGATGAACGCTGGGGACAATGTGCTACGTGAAATGACGCAGTCACAGAAAGATACACACTATAAGATTCTACTTAAAGGAGGCACTCAGTAGTCAAGAGCAGAGACGGAAAGTGGAAAAGTAGTTGAGGGGGCAGGGTGGGGAATGGGAAAAGGAGTTCTTCAGGGAGTCCGAAGTTTCTGCTTCTTTGTGAAGAGTTCTTCAGTTTGATGGCGGCCATGGCCGAATACTGTGAATGTACTTAATGCCCTTGAACGATGGTAAGAAAGGAGTTAGGTGGATGGCTCAATCCATAAAGTACCTGCCCCGAACCATAAGAACCTGAGTTCACACCCCAAAAATCCATGTAAAAATAGTGGGTCAACTGGATAAACCTAAAAATGCAAATTTAACTTGTGGACATGGTAGTTAACACCCAGCCAAGTATGACAGGGTGAGCTCCAGACCAATGACAGGTCCTATCTCAAAAAAAAAAAGAAAAGAAAAGAAAAAAGGTAGACAGTATTCCTGAAAGTGACCCAAGACTATCATTTGGACTCCACATGATCTCTCTCTCTCTCTCTCTCTCTCTCTCTCTCTCTCTCTCTCTTTCTCTCTCTCTCTCTTTCTCTCTCCAAAATCTTTAAATGAAAAATATAATGTTATGATTATGTATTTTCCCACACTAAATCAGGGAGACAGGTTTGATGGTACATGCGTGTAATCCTAGCCTGTAATTCTAGCACTTGGTTGAGGCAGAAGACACAAGTTCAAAGCCAGCCTGGGCTACATAGCCAGAACGTATATTTTCAAAAAGAGAGAGGGGTGGGGGGGATCAGGGGAATAAGAAGGAATAGCCACTACACCTGAGAACATGCCGGTGCTTGGTGGCCACGAATGCAGACTAAACCCCAGTATCCTGTCACACAAACATGTCGTTGGCTGGGAGAGGAGACGGAAACCAATGCAAAGGCTTAGCGGAGCACTTCACAGTACGAGAGAAGTTAAAGCCATGCACACCTTCCAATCTAGCAATTCCAGTGCTGGGTACACTCCAGAGTAACCTCCCTTTCACACAGACACCCCATCCAAGAGCACTTGTCTAACGCTGCTGCTATAACAGCAGAAGAGAGAACTAGGGTCAGGCAGGGAGCTGGTTAAGTAAACTGTGGTCCAGTCACACAACCGAGCACTCCTAAACCAAAGGAATTAACCCATGTGGATCAATTTTGATAAACCTAAAACTACAAGTTTAATGTTTTTTTTTTTTTCAGTTTTGGTTTTTCGAGACAGGGTCTCTCTGTGTAGCCCTGGCTGCCCTGGAACTCACTCTGTAAACCAGGCTGGCCTTGAACTCACAGAGATCTGCCTGCCTCTGCCTCCCGAGTGCTGGGATTAAAGGTAATTGCCACCATTGCCCAGCTCAAATTTAACTTTTATGTGTTACAAACAGCTAAAGTTCGGATCAGAAAACAATACTGCTTGTATTGTGTGTATGTAAATTATGAGCATATGATAAAAGAGTAAAGCAGAGGTATACCCAACTTTAAGGGAAAATTAAATTCTGGACATATAAGAAGAATAGAATAGATTGTAAGTGTAAATCTTTAATCCGTCTCACTTTCCTTTTCCAAAGCTTGCCTGCCTGCCTCCGTCCCTCCATCCCTCCCTCCCTCCCTTCTCCCTCCCTCCCTTCCTCCCTCCCTCCCTCCCTCCCTTCCTATGCTGGGGCTCACACCTAATGAGGAGCTGGACTCTCTTCCTCTCCCTCACTCCATTTCCTCCTTCTTTTAGATGGCAGCGCATGCACCAAGGACAGACTTGCACTCCTGACCTCCTGCCCCTGCCTCACCCTTTCTTTCTTTTTGGGCAGTATAAAGGAATTGAACCTAGGTCCTCCTCTATCCTAGCTAAGTGCTCTACCACTGAGCTACAACCTTTTACTCCTCCACCCTTTTCTTTCTTAAAGGGAAAACAAAGTCTGACATAACGTGGGAAAAGGTTCACTTTTACTAATTTGATGATTTGGATGGTTAACACCCGTCTGTTATGTTTTTAAGGTCAGGGGCTGGAGAGGCGGCTCAGTAGGAAGAAGTCTGCCCAGCATGGGCAAAGCCCCAGGTTCACTCTTCACCACCGTAGGTACCAGGTGTGCTGCCTCATGCCTGGCATCTCCGCTCCCGGCACATGAGAACTGAAAGCAGGCAGATCAGGAGTTCAAGGTGATTCTTGCCTCCATAGTGATTTTGAGGTTAGCCTGGGCTACATGAGACCCTACCTCAGAAAAACAAAACATAAAATTGAAGGAGAAGAAGGGTGTGGACATACAGCTACTGTGAAGCCTATAAACGGCACATATGGGAAGATACCCATCTGCATGTAAAAATCCCAGCCTGGGTAGAGCTTGTCTAGCATACACGCGGTTCCGAGTTAGAGCCCCGGCACCCGAGTCAGAACTCCAAACTCCAGTATGCTTGGGGCACCATCTTCTTCTCACTGATTCTAACAGAGGTCTGAGGTGCACAGTGATGGAGTAGTACAAGGGAAATGGGGCCCCTTCAGTGGAACTGAAAACAAAGTCAACGTTGTGGCTAGAGATTGAGCAATATCTATCAACATCCTTGTTCCCCAAGAATCCACTGCCAGAAGTTCACTCTGCAGAGACATCTTGTGTTTGTACAGAGACCTGTCTATCAAGACTCTTACTGAGCACCTGTATCGTGTGTGTGTGTGTGTGTGTGTGTGTGTGTGTGTGTGTGTGTGTGTGTGTTGGTTTTTGAAGACAGGGTTTCTCTGTGCAGCCCTGGCTGTCTCAGAGCTTGCTCTGTAGACCAAGCTGACCTCAAACTCACAGAGATTCACCTACCTCTCTCTGCCTCCCCAGTGCTGAGATTAAAGGTGTGTGCCACCACCACCCAGCATCTGTGTGTATTTTATTATTGTTTTTATAGACAGGTTTCACTGTACTGCCCACACTGTTATCATTATAACCACCCTTTCTCTTCATTCTTTCTGGGGCTGGAACTACAGGTACTCGCCACAGCACTGGACTCCTCCCAGCACTTCATATATCAGCAGAAAGTGGGAACAATGTAGATATCTAGCCACACAGACCTGTTTAAATGCGTATGACGCCAGAGATCACAAACACTATGACAGCAGCTGAAAGAGAATCTAAATCTGTATGTTCTGCCATCAAGTGATTCCCTCAAGTCCAGTATTAAATTCCAAGAAGCAGGTAGAAGTGTTCTGGTATCTCCAGATCCACTTTCAGCAGAGGGTCATATGCGTGCATACGTACGTACGTCTGCAGAAGGATCATTTAAACGGAAGGATGCAGGAAACAATGAAGGAGGCCGCCTTGAAAGGCGGCAGCTCAGCAGAACAGTTTAGAATGGAGGACACATTTCTTACTTTGGGTTTTTTTTTTTTTTTTCCAGTTGTTGTTTTCTTTAATTTAAGTGGAGGTAGGATCTTACCGTGTAGTCTGGGGTGGCTCCAAACTCACAATCCTCCTGCCTCAGCCTCTGGGGCTACAGTTCTAGGACTACAGATGTGAGCCAGTATATCCAGTTGAAACTTGTATGTGGAGTGCGTGTGTGAGTGTGTGTCCGTCCATCTGTCTGTCTATCCATCCATCTGTCTGTGTTTAAGGCAGGTCTCACACTGCACAGGCTACAGAGGACAGCTTTTACAAGGGCTGCAATTACAGGTGTGCACCACCACACCTTGCTTTCACACAGCCGGCGGCTGTTTAACCTTTTTAACCTGTACAATATGCTTTTAAATAAAAAAAAAAAAACCTCAGCAGGAAGAAGAGAGAGATAAAATAAAATACTATAATTAAGAATACAGTGTTAGCCGGGCGGTGGTGGCAGATGCCTTTAATCCCAGCACTCAGGAGGCAGAGGCAAGTGGATCTCTGTGAGTTCAAGGCCAGTCTGGTCTAAAAAGCGAGTTCCAGGACAGTCAGGACTGTTGTACAGAGAAACCCCATCTTGAAAAACAAACAAACAAAACAAAACAAAAACAACAACAACAAAAGAATACAGTGTTGGGGTCTCACATACCTGGACCTGAATTCTGGATTACCTACCGGTTAGGAGACTCTAGGCCAGGTCTTCTGCTATGTGACTGAGGATGAAAACACAGCTCTGTCTGGTAGAGTGACTCAAAGTGGCAAAGAGCAGTGACTGTCAGGATTATTGTTGAGGTGGAAGCAGCTGACCTTAGTCCACAGGACATGAGTGCAGCTCCTGCCTTGTTCATGGACCTCCTCCTGCTCCTCCTGCTCCTCCTGCTCCTCCTCCTCCTCCTCCTCCATGTCCCACTCCAAGGACAGACACCAGCACAAATACACCCCGGGTACACGAACACTATCTAGGATGGAGTGTCCAGCCTTCTCTCTGCTTGGCGGCCATATGTACTGGGGCTGGGCCATGCCCAGAGGGAGAGGTTATTTCTAACGTGCACAACAACTCTGTATAGGCGAGTGATACCACACATGACAGCAACGCTTTCTGCAAAGACCTGGGAGTCAACAGACCAGGAGTTTGCCAGAGCTCCCTGGAAGCAGCTGGTAAGGACAACGTAGCTATGATTATCTGTCCTTCGAGCATCACTTCCTCATACTCTCACACCCATTAGTGGTTTCTGAGGAACTGACTCCTGCACCTGTTGACCAGCCCCGATGACTCTGATTCTAGGGCTGCTGGCCAGAATCCCCAAGTAAGGTCACCTACAGAGTGACCTACATGTGGCTGTAGAAGAGCCATGAACAATCCCTCCCTTACCTACTCCTCAGAAGAGCTGGTCTGGAACAACACTCCTGTCCCACTGCAATACCCCTAGGTTTCAAGACTACAAAGGCTGGGAGGTGGTGGTACACACCTTTGATTCCAGCATTCGGGGGGCAGAGGCAGATGGATCTCTGAGTTCAAGGCCAGCGTGGTTTACAGAGTGAGTTCTATGCCAGTCAGGGCTACACAGAGAAACTCTGTCTTAGGAGGAAAAAAAAAAAACAAAAAGTTTGGGCACGCAGCAGAAACAGAAGCCCTCTCGGACCACAGCTTCCTACATCCACGGCACTGTCGAGAGCTATAAACAAGACAACTGGCCCCCGTGTATACAGTTTATACGTGAGTAGAGACAGACATGACAAATGGAGAAATAATGAAGGTACTGCAATGATGACTCATATTACGAAGCCGCTGACCAAAGGCAGTGATGCAGAGAATAGCTGGGCAGGTCCTCTGCAATCCAGTTAGGACTATCCCTCTCAGAACCTGGTTTTAACCAGAGATCTACACGGGAAAGGGACAGAAGGTTCTGGACCCCGCCGTTGTCGGATGTGAAGAACAGAAACAAGTCCGATACGACTCTGGTGGTCAGAGAGAGCCGACTCAAGGATGCCATGGGTACCAGGTGATCTAAGACCCTGCACAGGCCACCAGAGGAGCACGGGGTTGTCTCGATGTCATAAAAAGTCACAGCGGGGTAGTAGTAAAGGAGTGATAGCACGGGATTAAATTTTAAAAGATTCCTGGAACAATTCTGCAGCTTATGTGAGTAATTTCTTTTAATTTTTAAACCACCTCCTGTGCTCCTGCTCTTTCCTTCTTATTTAATGATGAGGAGTGTCCATTTCCTCCTGCCTGAGACACAACCCCAGGACCACATTCACACCCGCACCTGACAACACAGTTGGTCAGTCTGGACAGTTCACAGGCACTACTGCGGGAGGGACGGGTGGGCCAGTGCTGGGGAGGTCACCCCGCTCCTTCCTCTCTCTCCAAGTGCAGCACCTCTGGTAGTTAGTTGATTGTCAGTGCCCTGGCTCTTGGCCGGTTCCAGCTGACGCAACCAGCCAGCTAGACCATGGACAGACCCTCGTAGCCTGGGTGGTACAGGCACCAGCCCTCCAGACAGTACCCAGTACTAAGCAGCCTCTTCCAGAGTAATGCTCCTTCTGGACTGAATGGCCCTCTCTAGCTCAGGCAGAGGTACCCTGACTGACAATGAGGCTATGTCCTAAAAAAGCCTCCTGAGTTAAAAAACACTGCAACTCTAAAATGCCTCTGATATCCATGATCTGTACGCTGAACATCCTATCTTAACAACCCAGTCTACTGCTGGGAGGGCAGCAATGTTCATCCTGTGACTGTGTGGCTGGCCGGGCTTCCGGGGCTGCCCTCTGCCAGTATCACAAGACAGTCATCCTGCGTATTACCGGGCTGGTAAGGGGCAAAATTCACAACTCTCAGTGTGTGACACATTAAGCTTGTTTGTTTTTAAGTCTTCACATGCCATTATAATTCCCTTTTTCCTTTTACCTTAAATCAAACCTTTGTAAGTTGAGCACACCATCTGTGCTCCCTACGACTCCAAGCAGATACAAGGTAGAGAACTGTGTAGTCCAAGAATCCCCACAGAGGTGAATAAAGGTTTGCTCAGAACTCCACACCTGTTGCTGGCTGTCAGCTCTTATTTGGAAGTCCCCGGGAGCAGCATTTGCTGTTAGAAGCCCCTGCCCTGATCCTGGACATTTCTGTAGGACCCTTCTCCCTCTGCCCCTCCCCAGAATATCTAGTCAGCTCTAAGTGGACTAAAGAAAGGCCTTGAACGTTCTTGAACCTTAATTCAAGAACAAGGAAGTCTATATATCCATAGGGAGAGCCCTTCTGAATTCCTAGGAAGAAGTCAGGGTTAAAGGTACAGGGAAGTGTGAAAGGCGAGGCTGGAGAGAGGTAGTGCAGTGGTGTGAGAGCCAAGGACCTCCCAGAAAGAATGTGCAGAGTGAGGAAGGAAAGTCAAGCCCTTCCCTTCCTATATCAGCTTGTCTGGACACGGACACAGACACACAGACACACACAGAGACACACACACGCACAGAGACACACACAGACACAGACACACACACAGACAGACACAGACACACACAGACACACACACACA
>CABHPP010120033.1:11575-50334 GCA_902168425.1 Peromyscus attwateri | reverse complement strand
TGTTCACTCTGGACTCTCTTATTGTATAGAGAGTGTGAGAGCAAAAAAACAATACAGAAACCACCTTTCTGACGTCTCCAAGTGGATGGTAACAGGGTCAGGTCAGGATTCAGGAGCCCTGCCTAGGTTTGCCTTCTACACCACAATGCCTCTCCTGGGTTCTTGTGATGTAGATGGACAAGCTCTAAATCCTGCACCTTCTGTTTCCCCGGAACTGTTCACTCCTCACAGGCAGAACCCAAAGCTCAGTCAGTCCTGTTAGCGGAGGGCGAATGAGAAATGACTCTTCCTCCAGCCCGTGAGTCAGAGATGAGCAGGAAGCCCTCCCCTACGTCCTCTGTCCCTCCCACTTGTCCTTTCTTTCCTTTGAGACAGGGCCTTACTAATCAACCCAGGCTGGCCTTGAACTTGGGGTCCTCCTGCCTCAGCCTTAGAGTTCTGGGATTTCAGGGATGTGCCACCTCTTTTAACTAGGAGCAGAACTTGAGGTCAATGGACCCAGTAAGCAACATTGTCTCCTTAGAAATTCATTGTCTACATTGTATTTATTTTCATGTTTTTTGTTTTTTGTTTTTGCCCCCCCCCCCCCCAGTCAGGTTCCAATGTAGCGTTGGCTAGCCTGGAAATCACAGAGATCCACCTGCCTCAGCTTCCTGTGTGCTGGGGTTAAAGGCGTGCACTAGCATGCCTGCTTTATTTTCACGGCATCTTTTACTTCTGTAGAGTAATACTGATTTTCCATTTATAGAGGCCATACCAAAAAAAAAGATTCCTTTTAAAACAAATTTATTAAGCAAATAGTGAACCAATTTAAGTAAAAATATAAAGTAAATAATAAAGCAAGAGGTAAACTGATATGGCAGGATCTTCATACTCTTGACTGAAGTTTGGGAACTCAGATTTCTGGGGACTGGAAACTCCATTGCTATCCCCACTGCCGTCCCCTCTCCTAAAGGGGAAGGTAGCTAGTGAGCCCACGGATATTTGGGGCTCCATTTCCATGGGATGGATCATTCTAAGTGAGTGTGTCTTGTAGCAAACCTGCCTCTCTGGACCACTCCAGCAAGCTGGAGGGCAAGATGGCGGAGGCTATGGCGGAGGCTGTGTTTGGGGAGTTTCTCTTCTCTGGGACAATCTTCATTTCCATATTGGAACAAACTCGGTTCTTTCTAGTCCAGGCTTGCCTTACCATGGAATAATAGAACTCCGTGTTCTAGGATGTGTGCAGCCATAAGCCAATGAATGGACAGAGGGGCCTGTTGATCCTTTTGAGTCTATGTCTCAATTCTAGGCAAGAGGTGTCCTCTCCAGCTTGGCTCAGCAAATTCCACGTTGCCATTTAGTGGACAAAGCCAAAGTTTGTATGTTGTCAAAGACTCCGCCTGGACTTGGCCTCTCTTTTGCTGGAGGGCCTCTCAGTGGTCGGTGAGAATGGCTGGGCACAGTTAAGGCCTGTGTCTCTGGAGAGCAAGATTCCTGTCCTCTCCTGCCAACATGATTGACATACAATCACCAGTTCTGGGCTGTTGGTCAGGATCCCATACAGGACCTCTTCGTTCTGATATGGTGGCTTAGGTAAATTTGTACCATGACATGCCATTTTGAAGTCTTCTGGCTCACAGCCAACTAGTTTCCTCCAAGTCTCAGAGTCACAACCTGGGCAATTTAACCAAAGCTGTGCAAGCCATGGAGCACAGGCTGTCCACACTCTCAGCTTGCCCACCAGCCAGGTGCCAAAGGTAAAAATTTTCACACAGAAGGCCCTAGGCTCTAGGCAGGGCCCAGAGAAACACCTAGAGTGAGGTCCAGGCCTGAGGTTGAAGCTGACCCCTTTCAGCCCCTGAGGTGGGAGGCTAGTCTTACAGGCTCTGAAGATTCAGAAGCCCACACTGGTCCGGCCTTCCCTCTTCCAGAACGCTGAGATCTGCTCCAGGGTGACCCGAGGCTGGAGACCCCAGTCAGGTTCAGGGCTCCCTTGCCTCATCCTCCAGGCCTTCGGGCTCCCAATCTGCATTCCAGCCTCTAGCCTCGTCTCAGGCTCAACCCAGCTCACTAGGCCTGTGGCATGGAGCCTCTCCTCTTGGGTTTGAGGCCTCCAGAAGGTGCTTTGGGTTGGGACTTCTGGGGGGGGCTGGGGAACTAAGGAGCTGGGAGAAGAGTGTGGGATTGAAGGGGCTGGTGGAGCCGTTGCTCTGCCCTCCAAAGTTCCCCCAGGAGTCGGGGGATCTGGAGCCCTGTCCATCAGCAGGGGCATGGAGGACCCATACCAGTCCTCAGAGCGCTCCCGGGCGCTGCTTGTGGGCTCAATCCACAGCTCTCCTCCAGGGCGCCATACTAGGGTGGGTGCGTGCTGGCTGGGGTCCGGGTGCGGGCGGCGGAACAGGCGTTCGGCCAGCACCGCAGTAGTCACAATGAAGAAAGCTGCAAGAGAGGCCAGGCCCAGCATGATGGGAATACAGGGACCACAGGGGAGTTCTGCCCACAGGGCCGCCTCCGCTGTAGGCTCTGGGAGCCCCTCCGTCTGCCCTGAGGGCTGCTCCGGAGTTGAAGGCATCTGGGAGACACAGTGGTGAGGAGAGACAGCGAATGTCTCCGCTAGGAGAAGGAAAGGGAACCAGTGAGAGGGGATCCTGTGTCCTGGAAAGAGGTTCAGCCCAGTTCTAACAATTTGACCGCCTCACAGGATGAGACAGTGGGGGACCGCATCTTGACTGCAGCTGCGAATCATTGGCCTTCTATTTAAACTGTAATTTCACTTCAGGGCCTCAGAGACAGACTGTGTGTGTGTGCGTGTGTGTGCGTGTGTGTGTGTGTGTGTGTGTGTGTGTGTGTGTGTGTGCGCGCGCGCGCTGGTGCACTATCAATCTGGCTCTTCTAATCGAGGATGGGTGGCAAAACAAAGAGGAGCAAAGGGGACCCAGAGAGGACAAGAGCAAGCTGGGGGAGCCTGGAGAACGAGTCCAGTCGGCTGAAGCTCCTCTGCACAGCCACAGGCCTCACTTCCCCTCCTAGGCCCCCGGGGTGACAGATCAAGGTCTAGGGCTCTCAAGTCTTGCTTCAGCCCCAGAAGAAGTGAGGAGACAGACAGGGATGAGGGAAAGCCTCCCTGCTGGCCCGGTCCCGTCTGTGTCCCCTCTCTTTCAGCCACCTCACCACTCTCCTTGGAGGTGACTCAGCTGTTGGCCTTGTGTTGTGTTGTGTTTTGTTTTTTAATTTATTTTTTTGGAGCTGAGGACCGAAGGGCCTTGCGCTTGCCTCTACCACTGAGCTAAATCCCCAACCCCCCTTGTTGTGTTTTTGGCTGTACTGGGACTGTGGACTCCTATCCAGCTTGTCCAGCTCTGCCCAGTCACTGGCCTGTCTGCCTCCCCTGTTGGTGTTTGCCCACATCTTTGCTACAAGAAACCCCCCCTCCCCTCCCCGCCCATTTGCAGTTGCTTCTGACCCCTCACCTCACCTCTCACCTGGAGTTAATCTTGGATTTCTCGGTCTTCAGAGCTGTTCTTCCCAATGCATGCCGGGAGGGTGTGTGTCGCTATCTGAAAGGCCCTAGAGGGGCTGGCCTCAGAAGGCGGAAGGGAGGCTACCACCTGTTGCTGGGTGACTGTGCCCCAACTCTTCCTGCCCCCATAGAGTGTCTCCAAGGCAACCTGGGGATGTGGTCAGTGTGGTGAAGAAGCGCTTCCTGAGTAAGGTGGAGCCCGGAATGAACAGCCGCTTGGCTAAAGTTGGTCTCGCCCCATAGCCAGGCCCCAGACCCCAGCACTTTCACCCAGAGGTGGAGAAGACCTGGCTCAGCAGCTCCCAGAGCACTATGGTGCATCCTCCCACCTGCTCCTCGGAGGGTGCACAGTCCTTGTCCCGAGCAGGGCCTCTGCAAGCCTGTGCTGCCGGTCTAGCCCCCTGCACCGCTCTTACTTCATCCAGCTGCCTTCGTACTTCTTATTTTGTTTTGTCTGAGACAGGGACTCAAGATGTAGCCCAGGTTGGCCTTGAATCCTCCCATCCTAGCCTTCGGAGTGCTGGAATTTCAGTCCCGAGCCACCATGCTGGTCTCATGTCTCCATTACTTCTGATACCCAAGACAGTGTAACTACTATGAGAGTAACTCACCTGGCATTGTTTAGGCCACCTTTGCATTTGTGTATGTAGTGCTTGCACGTGTGTGCGAAGACCTCTGGGTCTGTGTCATGTCTACTTAACTGATTTTCACCCTATTTTTTATTTTATGTGTTCGAGTGTTTGGCTCGCATGTATGTATGTGCACCGTAAGCATGCCTGGTGTTCAAGGAGGCCGGAAGAAGACATCAGATCAGATCTCTTAGAAGTTGAATGACAGACAGTTATGAGCCACTTTGTAGATGCTAGGGACTGAACCCAGGTCCTCTGCAAGAGCATCAAATGCTCTGAACCGCTGAACCATCTTTCCAGCTTCCAACTTACTTTTTTTTTTTTTTTTTGGTTTTTTCGAGACAGGGTTTCTCTGTGTAGCTTTGGAGCCTGTCCTGGATCTCACTCTGTAGCTCAGGCTGGCCTCGAACTCACAGAGATCCTCCTGACTCTGCCTCCCGAGTGCTGGAATTAAAGGCGTGCACCTCTGCTGCCCTGCTCCAACTTATCTTTTAAAGACAGGGTCTCTCTGTCTCTCTGTCTCTGTCTCTGTCTCTCTGTCTCTGTCTCTCTGTCTCTCTCTGTCTCTCTCTCTCTCTCCCCCCCATCTCTCTGTCTCTGTCTCTCTCTCAGAACACTGAGCTCACTGATGCTTCAAAAATGGTTGCCTAGTGAGCACCAAAGATCTTCTCTGCTTCCCCAGCTTGAGATCACAGGCGCACGGTGCTGTGCCCAGCGTTTTAAAAGTGGACACTAAGGCTTGAACTCAGGTCCACGTGCTTGTCTACCAGCACTTCGACGGAGCCGACGCCCTCCCTTCCCCTCCTCTTTCTTCACTTCTTTCTTTTTGCGGGGAAGGAGGGTGTTGGTTTGTATGTTTGTTTATGGGTGGCGCTCATGCTAAGCAAGCACTTTACCACAGCTCTACACCACCAGCATTTCAGCCTTTTCCACTTGCTTCTAGACAGGGTCTCACGATTTATTACTTCTAGCTTGAAATGCTCTGTGTAGACTACATTGGTGTCAAAATTGTAGCAGTCTTCCAGCTGCCTCCCTGGTGCTGGAGTTACAGGGTTCTATCAAGCAAGTCTCTGAGTTTAAGGCCAGCCTGGTCTACAGAGTGAATTCTAGGACAGCCGGGGCTACACAGAGAAACCCTGTCTCAAGAAACAAACAAACAAACAAGTTCTTTATTGTGTGTATGTGTATATGTGTATGCACACATGCCTCTATGCACACTCGGAGGTCAGAGGACACTTTGGGAAAGTCAATTCTTGACTTCTACCATATGGATCTTGGGATATAATTCAGGTCCCTCAGGCTTGACAGCAGGTACACTCACCTACTGAGCCATTTGCCTTCCCAACATATCTCAATAGTTTTGATTTTTGTTTATTTAGTTTTGCAAAATCCCATCCATTTAATCTGAAAGACTACAAAAACACACTGACACTTGGCAGCCAGCGTGGGAGCATCTATTTCCACATAGGATCTGAGAAAGCTTTTTAAAAAGTTCCAAAACTGGGCCAGGCGTTGGTGGCGCACGCCTTTAATCCCAGCACTCAGGAGGCAGAGCCAGGCGGATCTCTGTGAGTTCCAGGCCAGCCTGGGCTACCAAGTGAGCTCCAGGAAAGGCGCAATGCTACACAGAGAAACCCTGTCTCGAAAAAACCAAAAAAAAAAAAAAAAGTTCCAAAACTGAAAACACGGAACCAGACACAGCTTCCTAGTACCACAGTCTCTCAGGTGGGCCTCAGTTGTCAGAGGCATGGCTCCCGGCCACGGCCACTGCCTGTGGGCTTGAGCCAGCCCGTGCCATGTGCGGAGTCATGCAGTGGGTTTAAGGCTTGGCTCATGTGGTCAGAGAAGGCTACAGACATGCAGTAAAGTGGTCCAGACCAAGAAAACCTTTAAACAGATACAGTAAAAAAAAAAAAAAAAAGCCGGGCGTTGGTGGCGCATGCCTTTAATCCCAGCACTCGGGAGGCAGAGCCAGGCGGATCTCTGTGAGTTCGAGGTCAGCCTGGGCTACCAAGTGAGCTCCAGGACAGGCGCAAAGCTGCACAGAGAAACCCTGTCTCGAAAAACCAAAAAAAAAAAAAAAAAAAAAAGAGTATAGACAGTCATAGAAAAAATAGTTTAAAAATAAAGTCTTTAAAGAAAGAGTAAAGTAATATAAAAAGAATAAGCCACATAAGTGTGGGAAATACACAGGGTGTCTAGATCCTGTATGGTGCTTTGTTGACATTGAATTTTTTAAATGCTAATAAACAAAAAAACAATAACTGCTGAGAGACACTGGATTATGGAAACTGCTAAATTAAACCAACCTATGTATTTTAAGGATGTCTTAACTTCAGAATGGAAATCAGAAAATGTGTTGCATTGGGGGAGAGGTTGTGCCTTTGTTTCCATAGGAAAACAAAAAGCTATGGATTCCTTCAAAATTAATGAAGATCAGATTTGATTGGGGGAAAAAGACCTCCTAAAAATCTTGGCTACAGACGTAGAGGGAAAAAGCCAAGGAAGACTACAGGACAGATGATGTATATGCTGATCCCTCATCATGGGAACAGCTCTGAGACTGGATGAGACATGACAAATCTTGTTGGCTACAGACTTCTCATGACTTATTATTACATGCCATCCTTTCACATGGCATGGATAGAGGTTTGGTTATACAGTCCAAGCAGACTTATAAAGTTAACAAATGCCTTTTACTTGCTCAAACATAAAACAAAAAATCATCTTCAGCTGACTTGTGCATACCACACATTCCATACTTGTGTTAATAATACAGGTATATATGTTACTTTTTAAAGTTTGTGTGTTTTCAGAAAAAAAAAAAAAGACCAGAAACCAATAAAGACAAGTATCCCAGGTGATCCAGCCTCTCAGAATGCCTCTGTTGCAGTTTCCTCAAAATTCAACATCCAAAACAACTTCAAAGCTGCCAGCTGAGATGGTCCAGCCTCACAGACTGCTTTAGCCAGTACTTCAGATAAGCCCTGCACTTTCCCATCACACAGAGACTGGACAACAAATGATAGAGCTAGCTCTCCCAGAACCTAATCATTATCCTAATTTTCTCAGGGCCCCCTAGGGATGCTGTCACCCCCAGACTGCAGGAAGTAGTCTAGAGAACACAATGCTCACATTCCCAGGAGGTGGGGTGGGTGGTTTTTGGTCATTTGGTGGGTTATGGATGTTTATCATTGTTTAGGGGAGCTAGTTGCAAATTGTTACTGGTCATGGTAAGGGAGGAAACTAAGCAAGGGAGGTTAGATTCAAGGATCTTTCTGAAAAGAAAAAAGGGGGATGTAGGAACGATAGGATAAAAGGGTAGATTATTGAATCTACTTTAAACTAAAAAGCAACTATTAATCTCAAATGTTTTATATTTGTATGGATTTTTGTATATTGATACAAAGTTAAGATTGTTTTGTTAGAAAATACTCTATATCTTTCCACACTTGTTTAAGATATTTTTGTATATTGATACAAATTTAAGCTTATTATTGTTATACTTCATATGCATATATTTCTATTATTTTTTAAGGTATTGTACCTATGCAGCTCATTTAAGAATGTAATGTAAAGTTTTAGTCCTTGAAAGCTATTTAGGATAATAAAGAAATACAGATTAATAGTTAGTCATTTATGACTATCAAGCTTATAGTCATATTAGGTATGTTTTCAAGGTCATGGAGAGATATCTTTTAGGTAGGTGATCTTCAAACACTTTAGAGATCTACAGAATATGGTAATAAAATGTGTTAATAACATAAAACTTTTCTTGACAGTGAGACACGTCTGATCTTGGCAGCACCAATTTACTTCAAAAAGGATGATGGGCATCGAAGATCCTCCAATTGGAGTTTACTTTCTTTGTGGCAAAAGCTAACCACTTGGGCAAGAAACTGCCCTTGCCTCAACTGCTGACAGTGCCTTAACTCACAGACTCCACCCACCCAAGCATGCAAGTGTTTCTGAAAGGAAACAGGAAGAAGTTACTCAATGGTTATCTGCAACAGTGGCCTCTGGCCGCTTGGGAAGTATGGACAGAAGGCTGCTCCTGCTGTAGGTGTTCAGGAATGAGGCTGACTAGGCTTAGAACCAGCGGGAGAAAGAAACCTGATCTCTCCACTGATTAAGGAACTGGGGTGTGCTTGCCATTTGCTGAACTAACCAAGGCTGTTGACGCCTCGAATTCTGTCCTTGGTGCTCTTCAATCTCAAATCTAAGTGATAGCATTTTAAATGTGGTCCATAGGGACCGGAGAGATGGCTCAGCAGTTAAAATGACGATTCCTTCAGAGGGTCTAGGTTTGATTCCCAGCACCCTCCTCACAACTCTCTGACCACAGTTGCTGGGGCATCTGGCATCCATTTCTGGGCTCCACAGGCAACACAGACACACACACACACACACAGACACACACACACAGACACACACACAGACACACACACACACAGACACACACACACACACATGGTATACTGATATGTATGCAGGTAAAACACTTACACATGCAAACTAAAAATTAAGAGAAAAGTACTTTTTTAAGTGTGGTTCAGAGCTGGGTATGGCGGCAAATGCCTGTTATCCCAGCACTTGGGGGGCTGAGGCAGGAGGATCACAAGTTCCAGGCCTGACTGGGCTACACAGTTAGAGCCTGTCTTTTTCTTTTAACTTTTATTTACTATTATTGTATCTCTGTGTGAGCACACATGCCATGGTACTTGTGTGTAGAGATCAGAGGATACTTTGTGGGAATTGGCTCATTCCCTTCTATCATGTAAGTCCTGGGGATTGAACTCAGAAGGTGAGACTTGGAGGCAAGTGCTATGTGCTGGCTAGTTTACGTCAACTTGATCAAGCTAGAGTCGTTTTGGAAGTGAGAACCTAGATTAAGAAAATGCCACCACTAGATGGGCTTTGTGGGCAAGCCTGTGGTACATTTTCCTGATTGATGATTGATGTGAGAGAGCCCAGCTTATTGTGGGTGGTGCCATCCCTGGGCTGGTGGTCCTGGGTACTATAAGAAGGCAGGATGAGCAAGCCATGAAGAGCAAGCCAGTAAGCAGCACCCCTCTATGGCCTCTGTATCAGCTCCTGCCTCCAGGTTCCTGCCTTGAGTTCCTACCCTGACTTCCCTCAGTGATGAACTACAAACTACAAACTACAAGCTGAAATAAACTTTCCTCCTCGACTTCCTTTTGGTCATGGTGTTTATCACAGTCATGAAAATCCTAAATAAGACGCACCCCTACCCACTGAGCTGTCCCACCAGTCCTGAGACACTATCTTAAAAACAACAACAAAAGATAGATGTTCAGGTACATCTCAGACCAAGAAAGTCAGAACTTCTTGGTGGGATCCAGGGGTTAGGGTGTTACTGTAACAGGCCCCCAGACCTTAGCACAACTGACTTCCGTAATAGAAGTACCATTCAGGCTGCTGTAAAACTCAGCATGCAGACAGCACCACCTGCCAAAACTAAAACAAAGACCTCATCCACCAAAGTCCATGGTTCTGGGAAAGTCTCTAAATGTACTAACCTTGCCTTTTGGCTTCTGTAGTTCCACTTCTGGCTAACTGTTTTTGTTGACTGAAGTATGTCAACCCAGGACACGATTTTTGTGCTTAAAAGCTCACCCTGAGGAAGGCTTCGTACAACATCGGGATTCCAAACACCCAGTGTAGTCTCTGGTCGACCAATAAAGACATTCTATTGGCTTAAACCCATGTTCAAGCAGTCTTCTCTGGTGGATACCCCAGAACATTTTAAGGTGTTCCACCTGATTCCTATGTGCAGCCAAGGTGAAGAGTCATTGTTCTGGTCTGTATCCCTGACGGGTCCCACAGCTTCTACCCCACTGGACGGACTGGCATCTGTTTGAGGAGATGTCTTTCTGAATGAGTGCAGCTCCACTGCACGACACCTTCTTTAGCTTCTCGTTCCTTTTCTCCTGCGTTGAGTGACTCACTCTTTTTTCTTTCTTCCTTCCTTTCTTTTTTTTTTTTTTTTTTTTTTTTTTGGTTTTTTGAGACAGGGTTTTTCTGTGTACCTCTGGCTGTCCTGGAACTCACTCTGTAAAGCAGGCTGGCCTCGAACTCACAGAGATCTGTCTGCCTCTGCCTCCTGAGTGCTGAGACTAAAGGTGTGCACCACTGCTGCCTGTAGATGTAACCGACCGCCTTATTAAATAAGAAACACAGAGCCAATGTAAAGGTGAAAGCCCAAGAGGTCAGAGCTAGAAGCCTTACCCGCTTTCCGCCAGCTAGACTCTCCCGCCAAGAGACTTCTCCGAAAAAGGGGAGGTATTTCCTGTGCGTTCGTCTTAAAAAGAGTTCTGGTTCTTCCTTCTCATTGGTTATAAACCCAATTACGTGGCTGTCTCGTCACGGTCTCTCTGTACAGACCTCCCAGGTTTTCTATGGTTGGTATTGAGATTAAGGGCGTGTGTCTCCAATGCTGGCTGTATCCTTGAACACACAGAGATCTACCTAGCTCTGCTTACCAAGTGCTGGGATTAAAGGCGTGCACCACCACCGCCCTGGCTTTCGCTATGGCTTGCTAATAGCTCTGACCCCTAGGCAACTTTATTTATTAACATACAAATAAAATCACATTTCAGTACAAATAGAATACCACTATAGCTGCCCCACAGATGATTCACTCTCGATGGACCGACGCTCCTCCCCATTGCTTTTGTTTTTTGAGGCAGTGTCTCTCTGTGAAGCACAAGCTGGTATCAGATGTGCAGTTCTTTTGCCTTCGACTTTTGAGAGGGCTAAGATTGTAGGTTCATGCTACCACACCCAGCTTTAACAAATGTTTCCTCCTAATGTTGGAGACATAACCCAAGGCCTTGCCCATGCTTGGCCAGCACTCTACCACTGAGCTACATCCCAGATGTCCTTGGAATTTAGAACAGACTAAACGGCTCTCTGAGGGACCAGATGTGTTACATGCAAAAGTTGGCAACCATTGGTGGCTCTCTCTTGCATTTGTGGGCAGAGAAGTGGAAAAGGTATCAGGGTTCATAGAAGAGTTCTGGGGGTTTCATGACTCTGAACATGAGTTCCAGGTTCCTCCTGACATCCAGGTAGAATCCTGCCTTTGAGTTCCTGGGTCTTCTAGCAACCCATTTCTCTGTGTGCTAAGTAGTTTGAATTGGGCTTCTGAGGTTTTCATTAGTTCATTTTGGAGGTGCGTGCGTGTGTGTGTGTGTGTGTGTGTGTGTGTGTGTGTGTGTACTAATATAGCCCAGGCTAGTCTTAAACTAACTACATAACCAGAAGGCCTTGAACTCCTGATCCTCCTGCCTCTACCTCTCAAGTGCTGGGATTACAGGCATGTGCTCTGTATTAATTTTTTTAGATTTATTTATTTTATTTTATGATATGAGCATAGCCAGAAGTTTCTCCAGTCCTGCCTAGCCCCGCAGTTGAGACAAATCTCTTCCATCTGCATCCTGCAGCCTCTTGGTCCCAAGTAAACACACAGAGGCTTATATTATTTACAAACTGTATGGCCTATGAGTCAGGCTTCTTGTTAGCTAGCTCTTATAACTTAACCCATTTCTATTAATCTATATGTTGCCACCTGGCTGTGGCGTTACTGGTCTGCTGACATCTTGTTGCTCCGTTGGCAGCAGGCTGGCGTCTCTCCCGACTCCACCCTTCTTCATCTCGTCTTCAGTTTGAATGTACTGCCTAACCCTATCCTGCCCTGCCATAGGCCAGTGCAGCTTTATTTATCAACCAATCAGCAACACATATCCACAGCGTACAGAAAGACATCCCACAGCACACAAGTGTTTGGCCTGTATGCATATATGTGTACCAAGTGCATGCCTGGTGCCATAGAGGTCAAAAGAAGGCATCTGATCCTCTGGAAGTGGAGATATAGGTGTTTGTGACCCACCATGTGCATACTGGGAACCAACCTGGGTCCTCTGCAAGGACAAGTGCTCTTAACCACTGAGCAATCTCTCTAACCACCATCTCTTGTTCTGAATTTAAGCCAGTAAGTGCTGACTTGTAAATCCTAGGACTCTTTCTGCCAGACTGCCATTCGGTCCACACCATCTTCCCTAGATTCCAGAGCAGAATTTCCAGTTCACTCCCACAGGCAACTCAGAGGAAATAAGCAGGAAGAGGGCCGTGAGAAGGCTCAGCAGTCAAAGGCACTGCCACTGAGCCTGACTAGCTGAGCTTGATCCCAGAAATCACATGATGGAAAGAGAACCAATTCCCAGAAGCTGTTCTCTGGCCTCCGTGTGCTCACTGTGGTGGACACACATGGGCACACACACACAGTAAATAAAAATTTAAAAATAGCTTTATTATTTATCATGCAGTTCATTTCTTTTTTGTGTTTTTCTATGTTGTGTAATATTTCATCATAAAAAGTCTTGGGAAGACTCACCATTTCCTCTCTCTAAGCCCGTTCTTGCTGTTTATTTGAATGTGCTCTCATCTCTGTACATGTATGAGTGTGCTCCCATCTCTGTGTGTGTACATGTGTTTGTGCTTTCATGTGCCCAGGGTACCAGGATCTCTGGTGATATCAGACAAATGAGGCTGCAGATGAAGGGCAGCCATGACTGCGTTGTGAAGGAAGCCAGGCAGCCTTCAGGTGAAAGCTCTGCTGCCTGAGTCAGGCTTTTCTGATGTGTATGACCAAATACCCAAGAAAAGCATTTAAAAGAGGAAACAGTCATCTGGCTCTTGGCTTTATAGGACACATCATCATGGTGTGTGTTTGAAGGTGGGAATGGTAAAGTAGTTCACATCAAGGCATCAGGAAAGGAGAGAATACAGGAGGGGCCAGAGCTAAACATAGCCTTCAAGAACACTTCCACCATGACCTACTTCCCCCAACCTCCTGCCTCTCACCACCTCCCAGGAACGCCTTCATATTATGATCCATCAAGGAACTGAGAAGGTCACAACCCTAGTCTAATAACTCTGGAAAACCCTGACAACATGCCCAGAGCTGTTCCTTCTTCTTATTTTTATTTTGAAAATTCTTTTTTATTTTTTTATTTTTTATGTGCATTGGTGTTTTGCTTGCATGTGTATCTGTGTGAGGATGCTAGATCCTCTGGAACTGGAGTTACAGACAGTTGTGAGCTGCCAAGTGGGTGCTGGGAATTGAACCCAAGTCCTCTGGAAGAGCAGCCAGTGCTCTTAACCTCTGAGCCACCTCCCCAGCCCTGAGCTGTTCCTTCTTAATCTCCTAAGGGATTCTTTATTCAACCAAGTTCACAATCAAGATTAACTTCCACACCACCCTTTGGGACCCCATCATTTAGGGAAGAACATAGGTTGTCGACCCTGATCTAGATTTTGGCCCCCTTGGCCACCACTAAAACTATAAATTCAAACAGTTATTTATTGGGCTTCTCCTCTGTATCAGACGCCAGGTTCCAGCGAACAAGCAGACACAGGCTCTGCACTCGGGGAGACAGCAGCAAAGCAATGGCAGACAGGGTCTTGATCCCTGGCAGCCAACGCAGCCAATGCCGCCAATGCAGCCAATGCAGCCAATGCAGCCAATGCAGCCAATGCAGCCAATGCAGCCAATGCCGCCAATGCAGCCGCAGCGCCTGCTGCCCTCCTCACACCTTAAAGACATAGCACTGCTCCGCGTGTGGCTCTCTTAGAAAGGTTCCCTGGATAAAGCCACCACACGAATATTTGGAAAGTAGACAGACAGAGGAAGGCAGGTTTCCCTCAATACAGTCTCTCATAGCCTCGCTGAGGGAACAGAGGTGGAGGCCATGGTCCAGGGCTCCACCCTGTTGAGTCAGAAGGCCCAGCTGGCACAGTGACTTGGAGAAACAGAACATTGGGAGCTGGGAGCCACTCCTGAGGGTTTTTAAATTGGTATTACATTTTATTTACGTGTATGTGCATATACATGTGAGTGTGCGTGCCCACACACACACACACACAGAGGTCAGAGGAGGTCAGGCATCTTGCTTTATCACTCTCCACCTTATTCCCTTGAGACAGGGCCTTTCATTGAACCTGGCAGTAGACTGGTGGCCAAAAACCTCCAGCCATTCTCCTGCCTGTCCCCCAAACCCTGAGTTTACAGGTGTGTGCACACTTGGCTTTTTACACAGGTCTGGAGATCTGAACCCAGGTCCTCATGCTCACTGCAAACACTCTTACTCACTGAACTGTCTTCCCAGCACAGCGTGAGATCTTTTGCTTGCTTTCATCCTCCTATGCTTGCTGACTAAGCCTGGAACTTTCCTTTCTTTGGCTTGGATCTTACTTCCCCAGTCTTCCCCTTCCTTTAAAGTCCTCTGCAGCCCTGAAGCAGAAGCTGAAGTTCCGAGGCCCCAGCAGAAGAAACAGGATGTAACGGCTTTCCGATGCTCCCCGGAAGAAGCAATTCACTGAGCTGAGTACGTGTGGGGACAGCCTGTCCACATGCTACTCACCACAGGCTAGTCATTCCAGACTTGGGCTTTCGGTGGTCAGTGTCTGGCCCTACGACACATGCAGTACCATGCACGAGATGTTTCCAAAGCAGAAGAGGACTGAAGGGACACCCACATGTGACAGCTTGACCAAACCAAGGCTCTTCTCCCAATTTTGTTGGAGATGGATGCTCCAAAGAAATTATTCTTGGGGCCTGGCCAGGTGGCTCAGCAGTTAAGAGCACTTGATGCTCTTACAGAAGACCCAGCCTGTTGAGCAGCTCACAACGGCCTGTAATGCAACTTTCAGAGGACTCACCATCTCCAGCCTCTCAGGCACCTGCACACAGACACACAGACACATAATTAAAAAGAAAGTAAATCTTAAGGAAACTGTAGGCTGGGCCGGAGAGATGGCTCAGTAGTTGTAGGCTGGGCCGGAGAGATGGCTCATTAGTTAAGTGGTTACGGGCGACTCACAACTTCCTGTAACTCCAGTTCCAAGAGATCTGATGCCCTCTTCTGGCTTCCTTCAGCACCAAACACACAAATGAAGCTCAGACAAGCATGTAAGCAAAAACACCTATACACATAAAATAAAATTAAAAGAAAATATAGTTCAGATGTGGTAGCATGTGCCTTTAATCCCAGCACTTGGGAGGCAGATCCAGGTGGATGTCTCGAGTTCAAGGTCAGTCTGATTTACATAGAGAGCTCAAGGCCAATCAGAGCTACGCAGTGAGACAATTGTCTAAAAAGAAGAAAAGAAGGGAGAAAGGAAAGAAAGAAGGAAGGGAAGGGCAGCTGTGTTTGGACTGGTGAGGTGGTTCAGTGGGTAGAGGCACCTGCCGAACCTGACAAGCTGAGTTCCATTCATGGGATCCACGTCATGGAAGAAGAGAACTCACTTGTGTTATTTACTAAGCAGCGTTGTTTACCGTTCGAGAAAAGCCACTATCAGAGTTTAGTAAGAGAAGGAACAGAGGGGATGCTTAGGCCTATGTGAAATGGCTGTGCAGGGGGAGAGAAGGGATCAGATGGAACCCGCTTTTTATAGGTCCCCCCACACATGCGCATATGGGTTTACATAGCTGTGCCACATATGCGCCACATATGTGCCTAGATTACGTGATCACGCTGCGTGCAAATTACGTGATCACGCAGCACATGGACTACTTAGGACGTTAGGCCCTGGAATGACTAAGCCTCTTGCTTGGCTACTGGACAGCGAATGTTCGCATGTTTGGTCATGCAGTTGGGGGTGTGGCCAGGAATTCTATCAACTTGTTGGAGCTGTTCTCTGACCTCCACACATGTACATGCCACACGCATACACATACAAAATAAATAAACTATATATATATATATTTAAAAAAAGAAAAGAACATGCTTAATCCTTGCTGGGTGTGGAGAAAGGACCCAGAAACTGGGAGCTGGACTTGAGGAAAGAATGTATTTGCTGCTGGGCCCCTCCAGGCCCTCCAGGCTTCTCTGGAAGAGGATCTGAGCCAATGCAGCGTTCAGAGCCTGGGGGAATCTGAACTGGAGCTAGTCCAGTACTTTGAAGGTGAGAAGCACTTCACAGCTATGTGACTTGCTACCACCGGGGCTGCAGGAAGTGCTCTCTCTGCCTGGCATGAACCTAGTACTTTCTGGCAGGGCTGAGACTGAGTGACTTTTAGGGAGGTTAGTTAATGTAGTCTGAACTGGTTCAGCGTGGGGGTATCTTGGTGAGTCTTCTCACATGCACACTCTAAGTGAGTCCTGCAGAGATGCGTACATCACTGTGTCTGATTCCAGACCAGAAGCAGAAGGCAGACTTCGCACAGCCATTCCGTCTTGTGTCCTTGGGAACCTCTAGGCCAGGACTTCTAAAGCCGTGTTTCAGAGGAAGGAGAAAGGTAGTCATCAATCCAGCTGCAAACCGTGAGCCCTGCAACAGTGATCTGATTGCAAGCTCTGCTGGGGTAATAGTGGCACAGACATTGTGGGAGTCACCAACCACTCTCATTGGGTCTAAGGTCCACTTTAAGAAACGGAATCCGTGCCTGACACTGCTTGAGTGGTTAAGAACCTGAGACTGGATAGGCCCTGGCCCTGGGGGAAAACAAAGTACTATTTATTGTTCTGCTAAAGGAACATGGCAATAAGATGACTCCTAATGACACTTTGCTATACCCATAGATCAGTGACTCACTCAGCTGTCATCAGAGAAGCTGCTTCTTGCAGTCAATGAGAATTAACACAGAAACGCACAACCGGGCAATGTGCAGAGAATGAGAGACTTTGGAGCACTCCATTCTAAATACATGGGATGTTTTCACCAACCCCCTCCCCTCGGAGCTTAGGGATCTGTTCGGAAGAGGAGGTGGAAAGGTTGTAAGATCCAGAAGTGATGGATGGTGCCGAGGAAACAGTGCCTTACAGACACAGCAGGGCTGACCTGTGTGTGTACTCACAGACTACGGCGTCATACACAGGGCCTGCGCGGGTTCCACCCACATGAGGTCTCAGCATCAAGAAGGCAAGTGGACAGGGGCTCCCACCCCTAACCAAGAAGCTGTCTGCAACTGATACCCACTGGCAAAGGAAAAAACAGTTTTCTCCAGTGTAGTGTCACGATGTATATTAACCACAATTCAGGGTGGCCCCGCCCAGGAAGAGCTGGCCAACACAAAACAAATTCAGTGGTACTTGGTGAACTTCATTATTTTTTTTTTTTTTAAAGATTTTGTTTATCACATATCCAGTGTTCTCCATGCAGGAATGCCTACATGCCAGAAGCAGGTACCAGTTCTCATTATGGATGGTTGTGAGCCACCATGTGGTGGCTGGGAACTGAACTCAAGAACCTCTGGAAGAACAAGCAGCGCTCTAAACCCCTGAGCCATCTCTCCAGCCCCTACTTGGTGAACTTTTTGTCTCATTTTGCTTTGTTTGGGAGTTTCTTGTCTTTTGATTGTATATTATGGTTTCCGTTTTTGTGTTTTGATAGATTTTTTTTTTAACTTCTTGGTTTTGTTTGTTCTTCAAAGAGAGAAAAAGAGTGTGGAGCTTGGGGGAAAGGAGTGTGGAGCTGGGTGGATGGGAAGATGGGGAAGATCTGGAGGAATTGAGGGAGAGGAAAAAGGATCAGAAAATACTGCATGACAAAGCAGTTTTCTTTTCCTTTCTTTCAAAAATGTTTATTTATTTATATTTATTTTACTTATATTGATGTTTTGCCTGCATTTATATCAATGGGAGGGTATTGGATCCCCTGGAGTTGGATTTACAGACTGTTGTGAGCTGCCATGTGGTAGCTAGAAATTGAACTTTGGTCCTTGGGAAGAGCAGCTAATGCTCTTAACTGCTGAGCCATCTCTCCAGCCCAAACAATTTTAAATTAAAAAAGAAAAAAGAAAAAGAAAAAAAGAATGATTGTGAGCCATCATGTGGGTGCTGGAAACCAAATCCAGATCCTCTGCAAGAACAGCCAGTACTCTTAACTCCCAAGCCATCTCTTTATAGAACACTTTCTGTCAGGGGACCCTTTTCCTCACAGGGACCAGAGCAAAGAATGAGACATAAAGTTAATACTGAACCTTTTTATTGTGGAACACTAAGGCTGGTGCAAAGGAGGATTCAGTGTGACAGACAAGAAAAGACAAAGTACAGGCTTTCATTCTACTCTAGGGACTTAGGAACCTCAGTGTGTGTGTGTGTGTGTGTGTGTGTGTGTGTGTGTGTGTGTGTGTGTGTGTTTGATTTCTTTTTCTTTTTCTTTCTCTCAAACTTGTGAACTCTGATGAACCCCCCCTCCCCCCAAATCACAGAATCCTAATCTGTAAACCTGAGTGTCTCTTACGAGGCTGGTGTAAAGATGAATTGATAGAATGCTTGATGGTGCGTGCTGGTAGTTGGAACGCTTAGAAGGCTGAGGCAAGAGGACTGCAAGTTCCAGTCAGTTTGGTCTGTGAGATCCTATCTCAGAAAGCAAAAGCAAAAACAATGGTACCATAAGCCTGGTCAAAAGCCCCAGGCTGAGGAGCTCACTGGCCCTCTGGGGAGTCTATTGCTGTTGTCTTGCTAATGGATGTGCTGCCTTCTAAATATTTATATTTGCACACAGATTAGTGCTGCCTTCAGTTTTGGCCAGGAAAGCTTCTCTCTGCAGTGGGCAGCAGTTAATGCAGAGACTCATAACTGGTCAGAGTGCTGAGAACAAGTGACTGTGGAGCCCTCAGCCCTAAATAGGACACCTGTGTCACGCCTTCCTCCCACGCTCGGGAGAGAAGAGAAAACGGGTAAGAGATGGCAGGATGGGGAGGCATGCAGTCGGAAGGTTTCTCAGGTCTCGCCTGGGCCTGCAGCCGCTTATAAAATAATCACTCAGAGGCTTAATATTATTTATAACTGCTCAGCCATTAGCTCAGGCTTATTACTGACTAGCTCTTACACTTAAATTAACCCATAATTCTTATTTATGTTTAGACACACACACACACACACACACACACACACACACACACACACACACACACACGGTTAGTCTTGTTAGCTATGTGCAGAAATTAGAGCTCACTAGCTTTGGTAGTAGGTAGGGACTGTAGTCCATGTCTCTTTCCATGAGGTGTTCCCACCCACTCCAGCTTGACAGTTTGACCAGAGCCTAGTGATACAGAGAACTCATTATGAGAGAACTTTGAAGAAGAGAGACACAGACCTGGGAAAAGACCAAGGACGGTGGCTGAACGGAAGTCTCAGTAGCACATGTTAGCTCAAAGGCATGCCTCACCTATTCATTCAACAATCGTTTATGGCACGGCTACCTGGGGCCAGCTGTGAGGCCTTGCTTATGTTGACAGTGCGGAGGTGACTCAAACATGGCCCCTGCCCAGTGTGAGTTTAGTTTAGTGGAGGAGGCTTCCTGTAAACAGATAAATAACAGTGCAGGGTAATTAGAACCACAGTAGGAAATGTGGGACTCTAGGGAATGTAATTAAAGTGCTCGGCCAAGTGGAGAGCAAGGTGGGGTCAGGGTGGGAACGCTGGAGGCCACCAGGTGGCCTGAAACCAGGGTATCTATGGTAGCTGGATTTCAAATAAGGGAAGGGCAGAAAGTGAAAAACTGTAGGCCACCACACACCCAAGCTGGGGAGTCTAGGCGATGGGAACAGAGTGGCCCCATCATTAACCTGACAAAGTCACTTTTGCTTGCGAGGCTTGTGTATTTATTGGAGCAGTTGAGGGAGAACAGAAAAAGGAGTACTCAGGTAGTCTTTGTGATGAGACTCTTTGCTGCTCTGAATCGGCTGGCCTATTATGTTACAAAGGCAGTAGAAGACCTTTCCTAAACAGGAAACAGAGCTATCATTGTTTGGCAATACATTTATTTGGGCATTGTTTGTTTGGGGTTTTGGTTTTCTGGTAGAGTCTTACTCTGGCCAGCAACTCCCTATGTAAACCAGGCTAGCCTTGAACTCACAGAGCTCTACTGGCTCTGCCTCCTGAGAGTGTGAGCCACCATGCCCTCTGCCTTCCCCTTTGTTACATAGGACAATGAGCACCTTTATCACATGAGCTACGGAGGATGACCTACTTGCCTTTCTGGGATTCGATCTTGCTCACATACAACTCCAGCTCCTTGCCCTCTAGCACATAGCCTCCTGCTCCACCACACGGCCCAGTCTTGAGGCAATGAAAGCCAGAAACGTGCTCTGCTGCAATGCTCCTCCAGAACACTACTGGAGGAAGAGAAAACTACTTCCTGCAGAAGGCATTCTTTTTCCTTTCGCTGTATTTCTTTGGAATTGTCTTTGATCTGTTTTTGTTTAAAATCCCTTCCTCCTCAGGAGCCCCTTCCTGCAGCCCAGGGGCAGAACGTACTGTGTGCACCGCCAAGTTCTCCACAGGGACCTCGTTAGATGCGTTGTAGACAACATCAATGATCCTTGATTTGCTAGTTCAACGCTCAGAGTCCCAGGAGAAGACCCTACATGTGATCTCAAGACACTGGGTACTCCTGAAACCCGGACTGTGCATACTCCGTGAGGGCAAACTCAGTGTTGGCAGCAGACTATCCCAGCTTACACTTCTGCTTCCTGAGGAGGGGTTTCTTGCCCCTGTCCTGTGACACTTATGTTAGTTGTCCTTAGAGATACCCATTGATTGTCACTGGCTGAAAAGAGCCTCCCTCTTTTTTAAAAGATTTATTTTCATTTATGAGTGTGTGATTGTGTAACACATGTATGGGACTCCCATGGAGGCCAGAAGGGGGCATCAGATCCCCTGGACCTGGAGCTGCAGCTGGGAGCTGCCTGATGTGGTGCTGGGAACCAAACTCTGGGTCCTCTGGAAGGCACACTTAACTGCTGACATGTCTCCCCAGCCCCTTGTTTGCTTTTTAAAGATGGGGTTTCATGCAGCCCAGGCTGCGCAGCTGCAGGTGACCTTTAACACAGGATACTCTTGCCTCAACCTTCCAAGTGCTGGAGTTCCAGATGTGGGTCACCACAGGCAGATTATGTGGTGCTAGGGAATGAATGAGTCCATGGCTTTCTTCGTGCTTGGTGTGCATGTTAGGCCAGCACTCTATTAACTGAATCTCGAAAGGGATTATCAAGGGCCACTCTGTCTTGTAGGATAATTGTCCTGGTCATATAGCACAGTATGTTATAGGACACAAGGGCATGTTTTGACTTTAATCATTAACTGTTTTAACATTATCTCTGAAAATTCTCAGAGAAAGTGGTATAGCCTTTACAAGAGGACTTGGAAGTCAAAATTCTTGACCCGTAGGGGCTGGAGAGATGGCTCAGTGGCTAAAGAGCGCTGGCACAGCCATCCGTAACTCCAGTTCCAGGGCATCTGATGCCCTCATCTGCACTTCAAGGGCACCAGGCATGCATGTGGTACACAGACATATATGTAGGCAAGACACTGATACTAATACTAATACTCTACTGCTACTCATATTCATACTAATGCTATACTAATTCTCATACTCTTATTAATACTAATACTATGCTAACACTAATACTCATACTACACTAATACCCATAGTATATTAATACTAATGCTAATACTAATTCTTGACTCTCAGCTAGTGAGAGATGTAAACCAGATTCAGGGAAGTGGAGTTTTCTTTCCTTGACCATGTGCCCTTAATAGTTCCTTCTTTTGTTTGCCCTCTCTGAGACTTTGATCTGTTATTGATTGATTGATTGATTGGGTTTTTTGAGACAGGGTTTCTCTGTATAACAGCTCTGACTGTCCTGGAACTCTCTTTGTAGTCCAGACTGGCCTTGAACTCACAGAGATCCTCCTGCCTCTGCCTCCTAAGTGTTGGGATTAAAGGCGTGTGCCACCACTGACCAGCCAGTGCCCAACTGTGGCTTGACAATGGCTGGAAGTCAGTCTTCTGAGGCTTCTTTAAGGTGAACAGAAAATATGGACCCTGCCTACCCAGGGACCCTGCCTGATCTAGAGGGACACGAGAAGGTCCAAGCTTGGAAACTGGAGGTTCATCATTCAGTAGATCAGGAAGAAAAGACATCGTTCTTGAACTTATACAGACAGTCAAGCACACAGCAGATTGTTACACGTAATCCTAAAGTTAATACCGAAAATAACTATACTGTTTTCCACTGAGAACCCTGATGCTCATAAAGAATTAAAACTTCAGGAGTGTGTTGTAGGAGGCAGGGTGGGGGCTGAGAGGGCTCAGCAAGTAGGCACTTGCCACCAAACCTGACAACCTGAGTTCAATCCTCGGGACCCACATGGTATAAGGAGAGAATTGGCTCACCGTGAGTTGTCCTCTGAGCTCTACGTGTGTGCTGTGATAATAAATAAATGTAAAAAATTAATTAAAAAGACAAAGCAGATGGTCCACTGCCACCAAAATATCAAAGGCCATTCAATTTTGTGGGACCATTGACTGTGCCTAACCTAACTTCTGAGTTTAGTAGTGAAGTTCCTACAGCCGTAGGAGTAAGGACCCTCTGCACATATTTGGAGACTCTTTATGTCAAATTGCATATCCTTATTTGGGAAATAAAAATAGAAGCTAAATAGTCACGGCAGTGAAAACAGACCTGTGTTGTGAACCAGGATTCCCAGGGTGGTTTGTAGTTTTCAGCTGGCATTCCTGCCACCCAGTGGCATCCTAGAACACAGCCTCATCCATCCTGGGGCAGATTCAGCCAGAAGCTGCTACCATAAAGCATGTGGTACCACTAAGAGCAAGTTGTCTAACTCCAAGTCTCCAGGTCCAGCTAACAGTGATCCAACCTGTTTACTGTACAAATACTGTTGAAGAACATCTGGTAGCGAGCACCCATCCTAACTGTTGAGAAATTCCATACGCAAATTCCCATATTAGTAAAGTGAATGCTTCCCGCGCCGCCCCCCCACCCCCACCCAAATGGAGCCAGCTGATTCATCCGACTTAGATTATTTGTACATTACCATCCCAGCCCTTAAAAAATATCTTCCCTTCTATCTATGGTTATCCTTAAAACTCTAGGATCCATGGAGCCATCAATTGCAGTTTAGCCACAGAAGATTCAAAAGATTTCTCTCCTCGGGCAGTAGTGGCACATGCCTTTAATCCCAGCACTCGGGAGGCAGAGGCAGGCAGATCTTTGTGAGTTCAAGGCCAGCCTGGGCTACAGAGTGAGTTCCAGGAAAGGCACCAAAGCTACACAGAGAAACCCTGTCTCAAAAAAAACCTAAATAAATAAATAAATAAATAAATAAATAAATAAATAAATAAATAAAAGTTTCTTTCATGGATGAATTGGTAACAGTAATGTTTATAAGCCATAGGGATGCATTCAAGACTTTTGGCTGTTTGAAGTATGGATGACTCATTGTTCATCATCAGTGTTGGAGCCATGGTCAGTCATGACCTAGTAAAGGATACCCACCAGGCAGACGCGAACATTAGAAATACAAATCCAACTATCTTCTTTGCCAGTGTCTCCAGCATACTCCTGTGCCCAGGAATTTTTCACAGGGTAAACAAGACTGAGTGGAATTGGGGTAAAGAATTTTAAAAAGCTTAAAAAACATATTGATGTCATATGCTGAGAATGTGGCAAAATCCAAAAGAACAATTCCATGAAGAAATCCGGTGGCAAAGTAGGTAAAGAGGGAACCAGTACACGCTCGCAGTTGAGTGAACACGACGGCATTAACAGGCCCAAAGGAACAGCAAGGAAAGGGGCAGCAGGATGGCTCAACGGGTAGAAGCACTTGCTGCCAAACCTGACGACCTGAGTTCGAGCCCCACACCCTACATGTTGAAAGGAGAGAACTGACTCCTGCAAGTTGTCCTCTGACCTCCACATACCGTGGCACACGGATGCATGTCTGCACAGGCATGAACGTGTCACAAATAAATAAACACGCAAGTAAGTGGAAAGTGAAAAAAAAAAAAAAAGGTTAGAAGAGGCCTGTTACAGTCTGGTGTGGTGGCACCATCCTTTAATCCCACCATTTAGTAGGTAGAGGCAGGAAGATCAAGAGTTCCAGGCCATCCTCAACTCTACAGTGAATACAAGGCCAGGTTGGGTTACAATAAAACCCTGCTTCCTCAAGAAAAAAATTTTTTAAGATCTCTCATAAAGATCATCATTAAGGGTATAGTCATTAGTTAGTCCTGGGAGTAATTCTATTTTTCATAATTGTACTTTATTAGTTACAGTAGCAGTGTTAGTAATAGGTGGCAAGTGCGCGCGCGCTTGTGTGTGTGTGTGTGTGTGTGTGTGTGTGTGTGTGTGTGTGTGTGTAAGGACAAGTTTTCCAGAGTCTGCTCTGTCCTTCTCCTGTGGGATCCAGAGATCGAACCCTGGGAAGCAAATATGACTGAGTTGCCTCACTAGCTCCTGACTAGTGTAGATAGTAGGGCTGGCTTTTTATGTCAACTTGGCCCAGCTAGAGTCATTTGGGAATTGAGAACCTCAACTGAGAAAATGTCCTCCAACAGATTGACCCGTGAGCCAGCCTGTGGTGCGTTTTTTTTTTTTGTTTGTTTGTTTGTTTTGTTTTTATTTTTTGTTTTGTTTTGTTTTGTTTTTTTATGTTTGGTGTGGGAGGGCCCAGCTCACTGTGGGCAGTGCCACCCTGGCCTAGAGGTCCTAGGTGCTCTAAGCAGTGGTGGCACATGCCTTCGATCCCTGCACCCAGGAGACAGAGGCAGGCAGGTCTCTGAGTTCGAGGCCAGCCTGGTCTACGGAGCAAATTCCAAGACAGCCAGGGCTACACAGAGAAGCCCTGTCTCAAAAAACAAAACAAAACAAACAAACAAACAAAAACCCAAAAAACAAAAAAAGAAAGCAGGCTGAGTAAGTCATGGGAGCAAGCCAGTGAGCAGCAGCCTCCATGGCCTCGCTTTACTTCCTGCCTCCAGGTTCTCTCCTGCCCAGACCTTCCTTGGTGAAAGAATGTGTCCTGAAATTCTAAGATAAAACAAACCCTTTTCCCCCCAGGTTGCTTTTGGTCATGTTGTTTTTATCACAGCAATAGAGACCCCAGTTAGAACCTTAGTTAGAAACCCTAAGAGGTTTCTTAACACTGTTTGTGAGTTTGCCTTTTCGACTTCTTCCAGATGGTGGGTGCCAGAAATCATCATGTCGAAAGCTTGTGAAACCTCTTGGCTTATTAAAACAAAGAAGGCCCATTGTCACTTTGGGAAACTTGGAAAGTTGTTCAAAATGAGGAATGATTCCTTTTAATAAGGCCTCAACAACTTGCTCTGGTATTTCCGTTGGTACACTAGTCCTCTATCTACCTTGAGAAAATGATGGCGAACATTGACTATATGTACTCTTTCAGGGAACTGAAGGAAATCTAACTGCCAGTCTTCTGAGACTGCCCCTCTGCTTTGAACTGGGTGGGGTAAGATGGTGTCTTGGTTCCACACCCTGGGTTATAATGGAGATGGAGGAGACAGGTCCTTCCAAGCTCTCTGATTGTGTCCTTTCCCCCTGAATCAGAGACTAAAGCTGTTAATGCCTCTCTTTCCTGGTGTCACAGGCCATGAAGTACTTTCATCATTTTCCCCTGGTCTGCTTGGGGCACCAGAATCTTATGTTCCCCTGGAGTCATTTTCTGTATCCTCTGCTTCTGCTTAGCATGGCCATCTAAATATGAGGCAAAAGATACCTCATCTCTGTGACCTGGAATGCCATCTGTTTGGCAGTCAGTTTCCCTGTGTAATGAGGGAATTGGCATTCTGGTGTCACTTATAAGCACCATTGCTACCTGTGTGGCTAGCCAGATACCTTCTAAAGAAGATAAAACTACAAAGTCATATAATATGAGAAATCCACAGGAGTCTGCTGAAGGAGTATTAGGGAATTTATTAGGATATAAATTGAGGAAATACACTCACGAATACAGAACCGAGTAGGCAGCTGAAGTCATCCTCTTTTCTGACCGGGAACAAATCCACCTGCAGTTCAGTTACACCAGGAAGCAGGAAGCAGGGAGAAGGGACCTCGTGACCCCTCTCCCTTTCCTTTTAAGAGGTCATGTAGGACAACAAGAAGCACCGCCTCCTTCCAGCCCTATAGCCCAAGGTCATAGGTGGAGTAAATACCACTACATTTCCCCTTTTTGTCTAAATAAGAAGCTTCTAAACCTAATGCAAACTATATACAATAAGAATGATTATCAAGTATTGTCCAGGAGAAACAAAGGGTAATAACAAACAAAAATGGAACTACAACCAACAAGAACAACATCAAACAAGAAACACATGCTGAGATTGTAAAACATCAGTATCGAACTTCTGCCCTCCGGGGTCCTCCCATTGTGCTGTAAGCCTGTATTTAAGATCTCCTCCCCCCTTCAATAAATGACATTCAGAATTTAAAATTAAATATATATATATATATATATATAATTGAATGAATACTGCGAATGTAATCTATGAATACCACAAATGTGATTAATATCATGAGTGTAATTAATGAATATCATGAGTGTAATTTAAAAAAGAAAAAAAGAAAAAAAAGAAAGAAAGAAACACATGCTGCTGGGCGGTGGTGGCACACTCCTTTAATCCTAGCACTTGGGAGGCAGAGGCAGGCGGATCTCTGTGAATTTGAGGCCACCCTGGTCTACAGAGAGAGATCCAGGAAAGGCGCAAAGCTACACAGAGAAACCCTGTCTCGGAAAAAAAAAAGAAAGAAAGAAAGAAAAAAGAAACACATGCTCAATGTCCAGAAATGTCCAGATCATAGGTAAATGGCAAACTATCAACATTACTCCAACAGCTGTCCTATCCTGAAGAATCTAACTCTAGCACCTAATATGTTCTTAGCTAATACATGAGAGGATTGTAACTGTAACTATCTAACTCTAGCACTTAATATGTTCTTAGCTAATACATGAGAGGATTGTGACTGTAACTATCTAGTCTTCAACTCCATCAAAGACCTGAGTAGGAAAATAATATTACCTGAGTAAACAGGAAGTACAAACAAGCAATTTCTGAAAATTGCAAGAATAGACAGAGACAGCCGGTAGCCTGGACAGTCACCTAAAATTCTCAGCACCATTGGGGCATCCAGTTTGGCTACAGGCCTAGAATATCTGACAGACCATTTTCAGAAACAGAAATTTTGAAAGACCATCTTACCCTGTCTTGGCAAGGTTCAGTAGTCGCTTTTCCTTGTGTCCTGCTTGTCTAAAAAGGACAGCATTCATACTGTCAGCATTTGAGGTGAGGGCAGTTCTTTACCCAGCAGGCCATTTTCTGCCAAGAAGACAAACTTCCATATGGAGTCTTTGAAGTCCAACATTCTCTCAGGAGTAGATTGGTGCTGCCAGGAGCAATTGTATCTCACATCAACAGAATTCTAAGTTATCAGAACATTTAAGTACTGTGGGATGTCTTTCTGTATGCTGTGAATATGTGTGGCTCCCATTGGATAATAAATAAAGGTATTTTGGCCTATGGCAAGAAATTTTACAGCCTGGCAGGAATTCTAAGCAGAGACAGAGAGAGAGAAGAAGGGCAGAGTTGGGAGAGACGCCAGCTACCACTGAAGGAACAACAAGATGCCAGTAGACCAGTAACGCCACAGCCATATGGCAACATATAGATTAATAGGAATAGGCTAATTTACAATGGAAGAGCTAGCTAGCAAGAAGATGAAGTCACAAGCCATATAGTTTATAATTAATATAACCCTCTGAGTGATTATTTTATAAGCAGCTATGGGACCTCAGGGCCGGGTGGGACCAGAGAAACTTCCACTACAGTCATATTTAATAGGAGAATTTTTCCCTGTTAAAAGTCCTCTTTTGGGGGCTAGATAGATGCCTCAGTGTTTAAGAGCACTGGCTGCTCTTCCAGAGGTCCTGAGTTCAATTCCTGACAACCACATAATGGCTCACAGTCACCTATAGTCAGATTTGATGCCCTCTTCTGGCATAAAGGCATACATGCAGATAGAGCACTCATATACACAAAATAAATAAATCTTTTTAAAATAAATCTTTAAAAAGTCTTCTTGGCACATGTAGTGGTGCTCTTGGGAGGTCGAGGTAAGACTACTAGGAATTCAGCACCCACACTGGATGCTTAGGGTGTCTGAGGCCAGCCTGGACTACATAAGACCCTCTCTGAAAATAAATAAATGAACAAACAAACAAAATAATAAATAAAAGTCTTTTTTTCCCATATAGAAATACAGCCAGGTGGTGGTGGTGCACATTTGTAGATGTAACAGTCTTATTAAATAAGAAACAGAGCCAAATGCAGAGTTAAAAGCCCAAGAGGTCAGAGCAGTAGCTGAGAGCTGAGACTAAAACCCTTTCTTACCCCTCGCTGCTGCTGCTGTCCTTCCCCTCAGAAACAGACCTACTTCCTGTGTATCTGTCTTTTTATTGACTTTCTGTTCTGCCTTCTCATTGGTTGTAAACACAACAACATGACCTCCTCTTCACTGCCTGTCTATACAGACCTCCAGGTCTTCTATGGTTGGTATTGAGATTAAAGGCGTGTGTCTCCATGCTGGTTGTATCCTTGAACACACAGAGATCTGCCTGTCATGTGATTAAAGGCATGTGCTACCACCGTCCAGCTTCTGCTGTGGCTTGCTATTAGCTCTGACCCCCAGGCAAATTTATTTATTAACATACAAATATAATCACGTTTCAGCACAAATAAAATATCACCATACACATCTTTAATCCCAGCACTCAAAAGGCAGAGGCAGGCAGATCTCTGAGTTCGAGGCTAGCCTGGTCTACACAGTGAGTTCCAGGACAGTCATGACTGTTTCATAGAGAAACCATGTCTGAAAAAAAATTGCATTAAGTGGCTGGAGAGATGGTTTGGTGGTTAAGAGCACTGACTGCTCTTTCAGAGGAACTGGGTTCAATTCCCAGCACCCACATGGCTGCTCACAACTGTCTGTAACTCCAGGATCTGACACCCTCACCAGACATGCATGCAGGCAAAACACCAATGCACATAAAATAAAAATAAAAATAAAAATAAATGAAATGCATTAAAGACTAAAAAAGCATTTTCTTTTTTCTTTTTTGGTTTTTCAAGACAGGGTTTCTCTGTGTAATAAATAGCCCTGGCTGTCCTGTAATTCATTCTGTAGACCAGGCTGGTCTCAAACTCAGAGATCCACCTGCCTCTGCCTCCTGAGTGCTGGGATTAAAGGTGTGCACCACCACTGCCCAGCAAAAAAGCATATTTAATGTTATATTTGTTTATTGAATTTTTAAATTTTATGTGTGGGGGTGTTTTGCCTGCATGTATGTATGTGCATCATATACATGCCTGGTACCTGCAGAGGCCAGAAGAGGTCATCAGATCTCCTGGAACATGGTCCTGAACCACCATGTGGGTACTGGAAATTGAACCTGGATCCTTTGGAAAATCAACAGATATTCTTAACCACTGAGCCATCTCTCTAGCCCCTATTTATTTAATTACTTATTTATCTGTGGTGTGTGTGTGTGTGTGTGTGTGTGTGTGTGTGTGTGTGTGTGTGTGTAAAACATCATTGGGCTTGGCAGCAAATGCTTTTATGCACTGAGTCATCTCTCCAGCCTAAGTTGAGCCATTTGAACTGAAATGTTGGAGGAAGCTCAGCCTCAGTTGTCCCCTGAAGGCTAACCACTGTACCTCCTCCCTTTCTAGTTTCTTTCCTCAGTAAAAACGTCCATGTATAAACCACTCTACCATTGATTTATCCTACCTCACACCACCCCCAGCTGTGCTCTACAACAGGATTTTTACTCAGGTTGGTTTTGTTTGTTTTGACCCAGTGCCTCGATAGCTAGCCCTGCTGGTCTGGAGCTCACTATGTACACCAGGCTGGGCTCCAAACAGCTTTTCATATCGGTTGCTAGAATACATTTGAAGGACTTCCTCACAACGGTGTTGTACATTCTTGTGAATGACTTCCACACAATAGTGCTAATGTGGGATGTGTTTCTGTATGCTGTGAATATATGCGTTGCTCCCACTGGTTAATAAATAAAGCTGCTTTGGCCTAGGGCAAGGCAGGATAAAAGCCAGATGGGAAATCCAAGCAGAGATACAGGGACTAAAAGGGCAGAGTCAGGGCAGATGCCATCCAGCCACCCAAAGAGCAAGATGCCAGCAGACCAGTAACACCACAGCCATGTGGCAAAATATAGATGAAAAGAAATGGGTTAATTTAAGTTGTAAGAGCTAGTTAGTAACACGCCTGAGCAATAGGCCAAACAGTTTGTAATTAATATTAAGCTTCTGAGTGATTTTTTACAAGCAGCCGCAGGACAGGGTGAGATAAAGAAAAACCTCTGTTTACAAATGGTACCCAATATGCTGCCCATACATCCGCATAAAACCTGAGAAAACTTTAAAAAGATTCTAATGCACAGAAGCAGAGCCACACTAGGCTTCCTAGTCTCTCATGCCAGCTTCAGTGCTTGAGAAATGGAGCTGGCTGCCACCATGAGCCAAGCCATGTGGCGGGCTTCTTCAGTCTTTCATGAGGGCTGCAATACAGAGAGGCTTCTGCCAGCTGCTGCCTGCTGGTTTAAGCTGTCAGCACAAGCTCTGGCAATGCGCTGAGGGGAGGGTTAGAGTTTTTGCTCATATAGACAAAGGGTTAAGAAACATGGTAAAAAACAGATTCAGACATAAAGGCCTCTAAACGGGTCATGGTGTGTTTAAAAGATGTGCTTAGGCTTGAGAAAGAAAAGAGAAAAATACATACAGCCTTAAATTAAAATAAAGAATTAAAATAATAAAATAAAGTCCTTAGGGGAATAAAATAATAAAATGAGCTCCATGAGGATGGAAAATGCACAGAAAATCTGGATTATGTATATTATTATGTTGTCATTGGGATTTTTTTTTTTTTTGGTTTTTTCGAGACAGGGTTTCTCTGTGTAGCTTTGCACCTTTCCTGGAACTCACTTGGGAGACCAGGCTGGCCTCGAACTCACAGAGATCCACCTGCCTCTGCCTCCCGAGTGCTGGGATTAAAGGCATGCACCACCACTGCCCGGCGTCATTGGGATTTTTAGTTGCTAGGAGACATTTGATTATAGAGGCTGCTAGATTAAACCAACCTATATATTTTGGAAATATCTTGATTCCAAGGTTAAAGTCAGAAGATATGTTACTTTGGAAAGGAGGTTCTGTTTTTTTACAGAGGAAACGAGAGGCTATGAATTCATTTCGAGTTAAGGAAAATCAGACTTGATTGAGCAAGATCCCCTGAAAGGTCTCCAACGGGAATGATGGCCCAGGTGATCCAACATCCACAACAGCTTCTAGGCTACTGAATGAGATGGACCAGCCACACAAAATACTCCAGTCGGGACTTGACCATAATTCTAAATTTTCTCAGGATCCTTGTAAGAGTATCAGCACCCCAAATCAGCAGGAAGTAGTCTAGAAAACTATGCCCACATTCCCAAAAATAAATTATTGATGTTTGTCTTTGTATAGGGGGTTGGTTACAAATTATTATTGGTCATAACCAAATTCTTTCTAAAAGAAGAAAGGGGGATATGATATAGAAATGTGTGATATAAAAATGATAGGATAAGCTGGGCGGTGGTGGCACATGCCTTTAATCCCAGCACTCAGGAGGCAGAGGCAGGTGGATCTCTGTGAGTTCGAGGCCAGCCTGGTCTACAAAGCGAGTTCCAGGAAAGGCACAAAGCTACACAGAGAAACCCTGTCTCGAAAAAAAAAAAATGATAGGATAAAAGGGTAGATTATTGAATCTACTTTAATCCAAAAAATAACTATTAATCTTACATATTTTACATTAGTATGAGTTTTGGTTTATTGATACAAATTTAAAGTCAATTTTGTTATACTGTATGTATATTTCTACCCTTGTTTAAGATATTATGTTTATGCAACTCATTTAAAAATGTAATGTGTACTACCACCACCTTTAATCCCAGCACTCGGGAGGCAGAGCCAGATGGATCTCTGTGAGTTCAAGGCCAGCCTGGGCTACAGAGTGAGTTCCAGGAAAGACACAAAGCTACACAGAGAAACCCTGTCTCAACCCCCCCCAAAAATGTAATGTGTAATTAAGAAATACAGATTAATAGTCATCTATAATAGTCAAACTTAAAGTCATGTTAGGTTTTCTAGGTATACAGAAATATATTTCAGACAGATAGATATCTTCAAACACTTTAAAGAGCTACATAATATGGCATTTAAAATGTTTTAATAACTTGGACTTTTCATGACAATGAGACATATCTGCTCCTGGCAGCACCAATTTACTTCATAAAAGGATGATGGGCATCAAAGAAACTCCATAGAAATTTGCTTTCATTATGGCAAGATTAGTCATTTGGAAAAAAAACTGTTTTTGCCTTGAATGCATGACTATATGCTGTATAAACTGGACATGCAGGACCCATAGGAAAGTGACTGCTGAACTTTGCCAAAACAAGGTGGGACACTCCTTTAGGGTTCCTGCTTCACAGAAAAGTCTGCCAGATACTCTAGACATATAGGCTATAGATGGATGCCCCAATGTTGCAGAGAAACACTGGATAACTGTCCAGGAAGCCAGCTGTTTCTGTCATTTCTTGCATTTTTTAGAAGTTCCTTACAATGCACTCCGTGTTTACTCATATAATATTATATCCTTTTTTTTTCCCCAGGCTGGCCTTGAACTCACAGAGATCCGCCTGCCTCTGCCTCCCAAGTGCTGGAATTAAAGGCATGTGCCACCACCACCCAGCCCTTCTGAGGTCTTTGATGGAGTTAAAGACTAGATAGTTATAATTGTAGTTTTCCTTAGTTAAGATAAAAGATAAATTAAATATGAAACTTTAGTCTCACAAAGATAGGCTAGGTGATAGAGTACTTTCTTTAATTTTGCCAAATACAAGTAAACTGAATATTGTAACTATAATTCCTGCTTGATAATTGTATTGTTATGTATAATTTTACTATATTAAATTAAAACCCTCTTTTTGATTAAACAGAAAAGCGGAAATGATGTGGGATATCTTTCTGTATGCTGTGAATATGTATTGCTCCCTTTGGTTAATAAGTAAAACTGCTTTGGCCTATGGCAAGGCAGGATAAGAGCCAGGTGGGAAATCCAAGCAGAGATACAGGGAGAAAAAGGGCAGAGTCAGGGCAGATGCCATCCAGTCGCCCAAAGAGCAAGATGCCAGCAGACCAGTAATGCCACAGCCATGTGGCGAAATACAGATGAGTAGAAATGGGTTAATCTAAGTTGTAGGAGCTAGTTAGTAACAAGCCTGAACAATAGGCCAAACAGTTTGTAATTAATTAATATTAATTCTGAGTGATTATTTACAAACAGCCTCAGGACAGGGCGAGACAGAGAAAAGCCTCCATTTACACAGTTCTGTACATTCTTGTGAATGACTGCCACCCAGCAGTGCTGTACATTCTTGTGAATGACTTCCACACAGCAATGTTGTACATTCTCATTTGTTTTTGGGAGTAAAAGCAAAGTTGCTTGGCATCCAGCACACTATTTAGCTTAGTTTAGTTCAGTTTAGGTGTGTGAGTGTTTTGTATGCATATATATTTGTGTACCTTGATCATACATGGTGCCCTCAGAGGCCGGAAGAAAGTTTTGGATCCCCTGGAACTGGAGTTACAAACAGTTGTGAGCCTCTATGTGTGTGCTGGGACTTGATTCTGAGTTCTCTTTAAGAGCAGCTGGTGCTCTTAACCACTTAACCAGTGCTCTGTGGCTGGAAAATTTATAGGATAATCTACTTACACAGACATCAGACACACACACACATAAACACAAACTTACAATCTTTAAAAAAAAAAAAACATTGGACCACTGAATTAGTTACTTGTCTCATTGCTGCAACAAAGTATCTGATAAAAGCAACATAAGGAAGGGAGGAAGTAATTTGGCTTTCGGTCCCACCGCACAAAACAAAACAAAAGGAAAGCAAGCAGCCTAAGACATAGATGGGTCAGTTGTTATAGAGATGTCTTCTCTAACAGCTCTCATTGTTCCAGCTGAACCGGAACCAGAAACGAGGTATGAAAATCCTGCTAGTGAACGCTATTTTCAGCACCCATGGCTCATTAAACACTAGGTGGTCTCTGGAAACAAAGAGCAGAATAACTGGCCAAGTAAGCAGCAGTCAAGAAAAGCTCACCAACACAGTCAAAAGGAGCCTAGAAAGTGTCCCAAAGAAGCTGGGCATGTTGGTGCATGCTTATACAATCCCCACACTTAGAAGTTAGAGATGGGGTATTAGGGGTTCACAGTTGTCCTCATATTGAGATTGAGACCAGCCTAGTCTCCATGAGACCTTGTCTCAAAAACCCTGAATTTAAAAGTTAAAAACAAAAAAGAAATCATTGGCAGTAGATGAGGTAACTCAACATTGTAAGACTTCTACTCAAGTGTCGTCAGAAACTTGACTTATACTGCAGAAAACCAGTTCAAGCTAAGTCAGTATGAAACAAAGTTAGAGTTTATTAAGGGAAGCGTGCAAATCTGCAGAGCAGAGTGTAGCAATAAAGAGAAGTACACATGTGAATGCCGAAGCAGTAACCACATGAGCCAGGCATGGGCATGACCACATGTGCCTGTAACCCAAGAGATGGAGGATAGAGATAGCCAGATCCTGACAGCTCCCTGGCCAGTCAGCCTAGCCAAAACGGTGAGCTTCCCATTCAGCGAGAGACCCTGTCTCAAGGCAACAAGGCAGAAAGTGAGAAGGAAGACACTCAATATCCTGTGGAGTAGTGTGGAGGAGTCTGTCGGAGGTCCAGCTGTGATTTGGTGAAGGGTTCTTGGATGGAGGAGAGAGGAATGAGGAAATATTAGGTAGAAAGACAGACCTAGACACAGGATAGTTTTGGGAGGGCCCTGGGTGTTGCTGGAGAGCTTCTCTCCAGATCTCACAAGTCCCGCAGTCCCACAACCCACGTATAAAATAATCACTCAGACGCTTATATTACTTATAAACTGTATGGCCGTGGCAGGCTTCTTGCTAACTGTTCTTATGTCTTAAATTAACCCATTTCTATAAATCTATACCTTGCCACGTGGCTCGTGGCTTACCAGCATCTTTACATGCTGCTTGTCCTGGCGGTGAATGGCAGTCTCTTCCTCCACCTTCCTGTCCCTCAATCTTTCTCTCTGTTAGTCCCGCCTATACTTCCTGTCTGGCTACCAGCCAATCAGTGCTTTATTTATTAACATATTTGTCATACAGAACATCCCACAGCACCTGGGTCAATACCCAGCCATCCTCGTTTATTCAAAAGGGTTTTTTTTTTAAACAATGTCAAGGGGAGAGGCAAAAGACCTCCCCCTTACAAGATCAAAGCACAACATACAGCCAAGTGCAGACCCTTCAAAATGCCTGGTAAACACGCCCATGGTCAAAGCATCCTGTTATGCAGCCCTGCTGGGTAAAGCAAGCTCAGACTCTCTGAGCTTGAGCAAGGCCTTAACAGAGAGCCTCTATGGGCTCCCATAGTGTTGGACCCCAAAAGTTTAGGGTCTCAAGTGGGTGCCCCAAGAACCCAGACTCCGGTCCAGTTGATGCAATAGCAAGAGGTTTTTATTTCGACTGTACAGAAGGGCAAACTCAAGCTCCAAAGAGCAAGAGTCGCCCCGCCCATAGTTCATAGGTGCTTTTAAAGGAAAAACCCACAAAGGCCACAGGATTACAATTCCAATACAATGTCATCTCGATTGATTTATGTCTAGAAGCTAATTTCATAAGATCATTGTCTGGTACAGAGTGATCACAGAGGGGGATACAGTTACATCAGTGTGCACATTCTTCCTGAAACCTCAAGGGGGGTATTCAGAGAGGGAGTGGAGTTTACACACAGGTCACAGTGGTCCTTCCTGGAACACCTGCAATTATCCCAGTCACAGTTGAGCACATCTCTTAACAGAAATCTCTTTACATTGTTACATGGTTGCAGGGGAGATTGAATAATGGCTGAGTCAGGTTGCCCTGGGAACTAGATTTTTAGTTCCTCATTTCCTGAAGTTTGGGCTTGGGGGTGTAAGCCTGAAGGGTTAGGGTCTTTCAATAGAGTAATCTTTTTGTACACTGTGAAGATGTGTCACTCTGATTGGTTTAATGAAAAGCTGAACAGCCAATAGCTAGGTGGGATTTTCAGGGCAGAGAGGACTCTGGGAAGAAGGCAGAAATGCCAGGGAATGTATAGCAAGCTGCATGGCCATTACAAAGTAAAGGTAACCAGGCCACATAAAAGAATGTAGAATAAAAGATATGGGTTGGCCAGGCATGGTGGCACACACCTTTAATCCCAGCGCTTGGGAGGCAGAAGCAGGCAGGTCGATCTCTGTGAGTTCAAGGCCAGCCTGGGCTACAGAGTAAGTTCCAGGAAAAGCACCAAAGCTACACAGAGAACCCCTGTCTCAAAAAAAAAAAAAAAAGAAAAAAGAAAAAAAAGAGGTTGTTAATTTAAGTTCTAAGAGCTAGTTAGAAACAAGCCTAAGCTATCAGCCAAGCTTTCATAATTAGTAATAAGTCTCCGTGTGTTTAATGGGGAGCTGATGGTTCCAGTGAAAAGTCTGACTACAACATCCTGCTTTGGTCTCTGCATGTGCCTGCTCAGTGCATGCACCACACATATGCACTATATGGACAAACACAAACAGATACACACATACATGAACACACAGTTAAAAATATATATATATAAAAACAATAGTAGTGGTATTTAGGTTATATTCTTCAAAGAATATAATCTAGATATTTAAAGATCAAAGAATTCTTACTATACAGAGGACATGGCTGGTTAGCTGTTTAGTTTATCTGTTTTTTTCTAGTTAGCTGCTTTAATAGCACTGTTTGTGATACTTCTAAGAAAAGAGAGTATCATTCCTAGGAACTTGTGAGGTTTGATCAATTGTGTCAAAATTCTTGACTCTTGGCCAATGAGAAATATAAACTAGATCCAAGGGTGTGAGGGGCTTTTCCTTTTCTCTTGTCTCCTTGATTTTCCCTATCTTCCTATCTTGCCTCATGCTCAGCTCAATGGAACACTTACATTTGATGAAATGAAGTGTCGCCTGGGTTAAGAATGTTAAGCGGCCCTGGTTACTGCATGGAAAGGTCACAAACCATGACAAAACCCAGTATCAGAGCTTTATTAGGAGAGGGGGGTCAAATGAACCAGGCCTGGGGGAGACACATGTGCAGAAAGCAGAGAGAGACAGAGAAGAGATAGTGGGGGGAAAGAGAACAGAGAAGGGAGGAGGGGGTTCTGTACCCAGCTTTTTAAGGGTTCCTGTGAACATGTGCAGGCAGGCTTACAGAGCTACACCACACATGTGCTGATTACGTGACCATGTAATCATCAGCGCACAATGATGATGTAAGACACAAGACCCCCTTGCTTAGCTCTTGAACTGCGCGTGTGTGGTCATGCAGCTGGAGTGGGAGCAGAATTCCAACAGCCTGATCCTTGGATTGCAAACAAAAGCCAATTAACGTTTTTGAACTAAACTCGTTGTTTTTACTTCTGATAGGGTGGAGCAGCAGACCCCTACTATGGGATCTGAATTTGCACTAAGAGGACAAGGCTGATTCTCTTGGAGAGATTGCAGTCTCTGTGGCGGTTCAAGAGGGAACAGGAGAAAGACTCAGTGAAATGGGAGGTTTATGCCACTTTTCTTACGCCTCCCATTTCCTCCATTACCCTACCCATTCTGTCTTCCACTTTATCAAAATTCAGAGAGCGTTTTTTCTTCAAAATTGCAAATAAAAATACTCCTCACAGAATAGCAGCCAAATTCCTAACCCTGACTTCCCAGGCCTGCGCCAGTTGCAGCCAGCTGCTGAGCCATCACCTCCTGCTGGCCTCCTTTGCATACTGCCCATCATCCCACCCTCCTTGCTCTTCCGGATTCACACACCCACCACCCAGGGCTTTGATGCTCCCGTCTGGATCAGCATTCACCCCAGTACATACATACTTTTCCTCACATCAGTCTTCCCAATTGCTCTCTGAGCAGAGATGCCTCCCAGCTCTACACTTCCCCATACTCTCACTCCCCGTTATTTCATAGCTTCATGGCTTTGACACATTTTATAGTAACGTCAGTTTGTCCAGTTCCTGTCATTGGAAGAAAGGTCTTTGGGCTAGGCTGTTGGCTCTCTTGCTACCTCTGACAAACGGGGCCTCCAACATAGTGATTAGCATAGGTTGAGTCTCTTTACCAAGGGGACAGAGGAAGAGGAGAAATGTCAGTTCCTCTGCAGTAGCAGAAAGCTTTGGAAGGCATGGGCTATTCATTGCCTGTAGAGTAAGGACAAGGTGAGGTTTGCACACATCCTTTGAAATTAGTGGGCAAGTGGGCTCTGGCTGGAACATGGTTTACAGGAAAGCAGACTAATGGAGGCTGCTGAGCTAGCAGCCTAGAATTCTTTTGCTTTCACTGACTTCTGATGCCTCAGTCACCACATCGGGTGAAATCCTGGACTTTGAGATATGTCCCACCAGAGGAATCTTTTACACTTACGAAAAAAGGATGTACTGTAGGGGACCTTGGGACCAGGTTGGGGGGGCAGGGATGGCAATCTAGACTCTACATAGGAAAGGTAAGGGTGATTGAAACTGTGACAAGTTAGGTACACTTCTGTCCCAAAGGTTCTGGGTATGTCATGTAAGAAATGCAAGAACAAAAAAAAAAAAAAAAAAAAAAAAAAAAA
>CABHPP010120033.1:0-11475 GCA_902168425.1 Peromyscus attwateri | reverse complement strand
AAAAAAAAAAAAAAAAAAAAAAAAAAAAAAAAAAAGAAATGCAAGAACATTCTCTCGGGGCTTGATATTGGATGGTATAATGTGTCCCTGATAACAAAAAAGAGAGCTAGATGGTCGTGAAAGGAAAGAGGCTGGGGGAGTGCTTGGGAGAGATGGGGGGAGTTAAAGGAAAGAGGAATCAAAAGGGTTATGTCATGCTGGGCGGTGGTGGCGCACGCCTTTAATCCCAGCACTCAGGAGGCAGAGCCAGGCAGATCTCTGTGAGTTCGAGGCCAGCCTGGTCTACAGAGCGATATCCAGGACAGGCACCAAAGCTACACAGAGAAACCCCGTCCAGAAAAACCAAAAAATAAATAAATAAATAAATAAATAAAATAAAATAAATAAAAGGTTATGTCAAGGGAAAAGCAAAGACTATAAAGAAAACCTCAGAGTAGGAAATGTGGGAAACATCAAGACATAGGGAAAAAGCAGAGCATGGACAGAAGAAAGCGATGGGAATGGAGCCAGTGTTCTGTCACCAGTGTTTGTCTTGAACCTTGAGAAACAGGAAGGAGGGAGAGCTGAAACTGTGGTGGCTGTCTGGCCCTCTTCCTGGGCTCTGTCACCCACAGCCCTGCCCTATTGCTGGCTCCTCAGGGCAGGGCACCTTTGCTATCTGGGATGAGTTTCCAGTCCCAGATGGCGAGCCTTCGAGGAAAGGGGTGGATGATCTGAATGTCTGGCTGTGGGGTGGTTAAGGACTGATACTGCTTATTCTAGCCCCTCCCTAGGCTCCATCCTCTCTCCTGGGAAGGTCCTGATGACTCAGAGGGATCGAAGGGCTAGTCTAACAGGGTCAAGTGCTAAGGGTCAGTTCTAGGGACTTTAGATCAAAAGGCAATCAGTCCCGTGAGGAAAGGACCTAAAGAGAGAAGAAATCTACAGCATCGCTTCTGGGGGTGTTTCAGACTTAAGGAGGGGGCAATTCACTCCAGTGGTCGACAGCCACAGTACCTAGAGGTCCTGAGATTCCAAAGTCCGGAACTACTCACAGAGGAGGACTTGTATATCCTCAGCTTCCCGTATGCCCCTTGGATTGGCTGTTTCTGGAAGAAGAGATGGGGAACCCACAGATGTAGTGCCCCCCTGGAGCCCCAGGTTTCCCTTCTCAGAGAGAAAAGACTTGAGAAGGGTCTGGGCTGAGGACAGACAGATGTAGGCATAAAACACAGACAACCCAGACACAGCAAAATAGTAATCACAGCGGACTTTGTGATACAGGTGTTCACTATATCATTTTTTAAACTTTATGATTGGCTTTTTTGTAATAAAATGTCAACAAATAGAGAAAAATTGTCAGGCAAATATTTGGCACAGCTCAGTGCTGAAAGTGGTTTTGTATTCTGGGAGAAGATACATACAAAGCCGGGCAGTGGTGGCGTACATCTTTAATCCCAGCACTCGGGAGGCAGAGGCAGGCGGATCTCTGTGAGTTCAAGGCCAGCCTGGTCTACAGAGCAAGATCCAGGACAGGCACCAAAACTACACAGAGAAACCCTGTCTAGAAAAACCAAAAAGAAAAAAGAAAGAAAGAAACATTAGAAATAACTGGAGAGAGCAACAGTTACCCAACAGAAGACAGGTCTCAGGCAAGAACACCCACAGGTCATTTAGGGTAGGGAGAACCTTCCTTCAGGCCTCTTGGATCACATTCTCATTTGCTTGTTTGTGTTTTCAGACAGGGTCTCATACTGTAGCCCAGACTGGCCTTGAAGTCATGACCCTCATGCCTCAGGACACAGGGGCTGCCATGTCTGGATTAATTGCACTCTTTGGATACTAGCTGCTTTTCCCACCCTCCAGCTGGACTCTAAACAAATTCATTCTGTCTCTTCACAAATCCACACTTGGTCTAGAGTGGACCCCACCTTGCCACCTGTAACCCTTGTGGGAGAGGCAGGATAAGATGTTCTAGACCCTGCTTGACACCTGATCCTAAGAGGTAGGTCATGTTTACTCAGCAGGTGAGGTTCTCATGATAAAGAACAGTGGGAGGGCTAGAACCTGGTATAAAAGGTCTGGGAATTTCTAGAAGATTTGCACCTGAAACTGCTAAGGGAAAGGTGAGTTGGGGGGAATATTCAGATCTGAGCTAGAAAAGACAATGCCTGGACTGTAGCAGGGGAAACCTGGGCAGCAGCTCCCAGATGGAAGCCATTTGGGGGTGCAAAGACGTCTGGTTTTGGCTAAGGGGGGTGGATATGGACAGGTTTAGTTGGTGGAGAAGGCTATGACACACAGACAAGTTGCCTGGGACCTGATGTCTGAGCTCGGGCAAGCTCCCCCTAAAACCTTTCAGCCTCTCGGCTCCACCAGAGCTACTTGGACATTGGGTTGGTACACTGTCTTCTCTTGTCTCCTTTGCTCCTGAGGTGACGTAGAGGCGCCTATACAATGTTCTTTGCCTTGATTTAAGAGTAGGGTGATGCTAGAGTTTTAACTCTATAGCTCATAAACCATCTGATTTCAGGTGGGTTTTACTCTGATTCTTGGGTCGGTCAACTCAAATGTCTCAGTGCTTTGGGGGTGGCCTTTATTTTCTCTTCAGAAAGCCCTCTCACGCTCTGTGTCTGGGTGGAGGGAGGCTTGACTCAGCTGAACTCAGACAGAAAGTTAGGATTATCTTTGGGATTAGGAGAGAAGGGTTAGTTACCGTCAGAACAGGGAGAACCAGAGGGATTAGGGGCCTAGAAAATAGATCTGAAAGAAACAGAACTATTCGTGGGCAGTTTTCTCTAGGCTTGGGACTAGGTCTCTTAGATCTGAATTGAAGCATCAAAAAAACATGGGTCTATATTCCAGGCCAGAGATGCCTGGGTAAATGAAGTCCAGAGAGAAAGGCATGAGCCCCCCCTTTTCTCCCTCTTCCCACTGCAGCCTCAGAATGTTGGCCATCATTCTCTTAGCCCTTCTTTGTGCCTCGGCCTCCGGCAATGCCAGTAAGTGAAATGCCGAAGATCTGGTAATGGGATCCTGGGAAGGCAGCCCGTGGACTGCTGCTGCTGGTCAGGGGCTGTCGGACCCGGTTCGGGGTGATGGGAGGAAGGAGGGCAGTGGCGAGCCGCTGTGCTCCCAGGGCATCTGCCCCACAGGCCTTTCTTCCCCTCTAGTTCAGTCCAGGTCCTCCTCTTACAGCGGGGAATATGGAGGTAAAGGAGGAAAGCGATTCTCTCATTCTGGCAACCAGCTGGACGGTCCCATCACTGCCATCCGTGTCCGAGCCAATTCACTTTACATAGTGGGGTGAGATTCTTCATGTTTCTGTGGTTTGGGGACTGTCTAGGATCTTACTAGGTTGGGAAATTCTCATTCACTTTGGATCACACTGTTTAAATCGGTAAATCACAGTAAAATGTTGGAGGTTTGTCTCTTCCCTGTCTCTCCTGGGACACTTTCCAGTGTTTGAAAATCCTTGGGCTTCTTTGAAGTGTGTGTTGGGGGTGAGCTCAGACTCTGGCTGTCTGAGTGACTCTGAGAAACTTACTTTCATTCCACAAGCTGATTTGCCAGCAAAATGAGAAGTTGAGATTCTCTGCCTGGGCTCCTAGGGCTCACGTAGTCCTTGTAACTTGTGGAACTTGTCACCAGTTTGAACTGAACTTGGATGGTCAGTTGAGGCGTCTCACCCATCTAGTCTTGAATTGTGATAACCGTGTTCAACGTGTTACTTCTTCCTTCTCTCCCCTGCCCCCAGACTCCAGGTGCGCTACGGCACAGAGTGGAGTGACTATGTGGGGGGTACATGGGGAGACCTGGAGGAGATCTATCTGCACCCCGGGGAATCCGTGATCCAGGTGTCTGGCAAGTACAGGTACTACGTGAAGAAGCTGGTCTTCGTGACAGACAAAGGCCGCCACCTGCCTTTCGGAAAAGACTCAGGCACAAGTTTCAACGCTGTCCCCCTGCACCCCAACACCGTCCTCCGTTTCATCAGTGGCAGGTCTGGCTCTGCCATTGATTCCATTAGCTTCCACTGGGATGTCTACCCCAGCCAGTGCAGCACTTGCTGAAACCCACCTTTCCCTCTGGGGGGGAAGGGGGGGGGGCTGGTGGGTGTGAGAACTCCCTCATCACCCAGCCCCGGGCAAACGTGCAAATAGCTTAATAAAAGAATATGGCTGAAGAAAGTGTTTGTCCACATCCTAGTTCTAACAGAAATGTGTGAATCCTATTTCTGGCTTTTTAAAAAAATTTAAATTAGGGGTTGGGGATTTAGCTCAGTGGTAGAGCGCTTGCCTAGCAAGCGCAAGGCCCTGGGTTCGGTCCTCAGCTCAAAAAAAAAAAATTTAAATTAAAAATTTTTTGAGACAGGATCCCTCTACATAGCCTTAGCTGTCCTGGAACTCACTATGTAGACCAGGCTGGACTCACAGAGATAGGCCTGCCTCTGCCTCTGGAGTGCTGGGATTAAAGGGGTGTGCCACATGCCTAGCTATATCTGGCTACTGTTGAACATTAATCTGAGGAAATGAGAGAGTTGGGAAGAGAAGTGTGTTGGGGGCTTTTCTTTATATGTTATCAAAAAGAGACAAAATTCTGCCTGCACCAACTCTTTCCAAGGATAGCCCCTGAGAATTTTTCCTAATAGGAGCTCAGACGCCAGGGTAAGGCTCAGTTATACCAACTTGCCAAAACTCACTCTCCAGCTCTCTCTGCTCTTTGCCTTGGAAAAGTGCTTTCCTGCCCCCAAACATCACCTCACTCTACTGACATTAAGCACTTGCTGTTCGTAGTGGGAACATTATCCTTTCTTCTTTCCAGAATCCACCTAACTTCTAAAGTTTGGCCTAAGGACTTGACTCTGTTGCCCTGGTCCAGCTCCTCTTAATTTTACTCCCAAGCCTGGGTGTTCCTAACTTAGCTCTCTCAAAATTGAGACTCTTTCCTCAGGAAGCTAACACATTCCCAGTAGTGTGAACTCTATCAATACTGTGTTCAAAAAAGAAAAACCCCTGGGCTGCCATGGTAGTGCACAGATTTAATTACAGCACGTGGGAGGCAGAGGCAGGTGGATCTCTGTGAGTTCCAGGCCAGTCTGGTCTACATAGAGACTTCCTGGACATCCAGGACTACAGAAAGAGACCCTGTCTCAAAAAATCAAAAACAAAAGAGGCAATCCTAAGTGAGCTATGGTGATGCACACCTGTAATCCAGAACTTGAAAGACTAGGCTAGCCTGGTCTACATAGTTCAAGGCCAGCCAAGTCTACATAGTAAGACCCTAAGTAAGAGGCTTAAGGAGGCAAAAAGATTGCCACAAATTTAAGACCAGCCTGGAGGACATAATGAATTCCAAGTTAGTCTTGGATACAGTGAGATACTGTCCCAGAAACCTAAATACATAAATAAATAGATAGATGGGCAAGTCCAAGAGGGGAGGTTTTCACTGTGTGCAGCCATAAGGGGTTGGTGAGAATACGGGTCACTAGACAGAGTCAGCAAAGGTATAAAGTCACTTTGAAAATAATTCTTAGGATCCCAGTTCCAAGTCCTACAACACCAACAATTTTAGTGGGTAGCAGTAGGGAGTTACTGAAGTCTGGATTACAGATGTGTGCCACCAGACTGCATTTATATGATACCATGGCTTCATGCATGCTGGGTGAACACTCTATCAAAAAGCCACATCCCCAAATGTTCTTTCAAACAATTACATGGAGGAGATTATGCCATCATCTTTTTGTTTATATGTAAACCACATAGCATGAAATCCATCCCTTTAAAGTATGGAATGGGGGTAGGGATATAGTCTATGGTGTGTGCATTGATATCATGCATTGATATCATTGATAACATGCAATGATATGTAATGAATATGTACATGTGTGTGGTGAGTGTGTGTGCTCATGGGTGTGGAGGCCAGATGTTGGTGTCACATATCTTTTCTTTCTTTCTACACACACACACACACACACACACACACACACACACACACTTATCCATTCTTTCGTGTGTGTGTGTGTGTGTGTGTGTGTGTGTGTGTGTGTATCGTGTATGTACAGGTACACACACCTGAACACGTGTGTGCATGGGGAGATCAGAGTCATCATTGTGTCCTCTGTCACACTCCACCTTAATTGCTTTGAGACAGGGTCTCTCACTGGGCCTGAAGCTCACTCTTTTGGCAAGGCTGGCTGCCCAGAGACCTTCCAGGATCCAGCTGTCTCTGTTCCCGATGCTGGAGTTGAGACATTGGAATGCCATGCCTGGCTTTATGGAGATTCACCTCCAGTGCTCTTGCTTTCACAGCCAGTGTTCTTAACCACTGGACCATCCTTCCAGTCCCACGCGCTAGAATTCTGCAAAAAAACATGAATTTCAAGAATTTTCATTTACTTAAAAAAAGAAGTTTGGGGCAATGGTTGGGAGATGGTTTGGAGAGAAGTTTCAACAGGTTGCTTTTGCAGAGGACCTGGGCCCAAAGCTCTCAAATGGCAGCCCACAATCTTTTTTGTTTGTTTGTTTGTTTTGTTTTTTGAAACAGGGTTTCTCTGTGAAACAATCCTGGCTGTCCTGGAACTCACCCTGTTGACCAGGCTGGCCTCGAACTCACAGAGATCCGCCCGCCTCTGCCTCCCATGTGCTGGGATTAAAGGCATGTGCCACCACCAGCTGGCTCACAATCTTCTTAATTCCAATTCCAGGAGATCTGATACCCTCTGCTAGTACACATGTAGTGCCCAGACAGACATGCAGGTAAACATTCATACACATAAAATAAATAACACTTGGCATGGTAGAGCATGTCTTTAATCCCAGAGCTGGCGAGGCAGAGTTAGACAGAGCTCTGTGAATCTGAGGCCTGCCTGTCTACATAGTGACTTCCTGGACAGCCAGAGCTACATAGAGAGAAGAGACCCTGTCTTTAAAAAACAAACAAACAGGGGCTGGAGAGATGGCTCAGAGGTTAAGAGCACTAACTGCTTTTCAAGAGGTCCTGAGTTCAATTCCCAGCACCCACATGGTGGCTCACAAATATCTGTAATGAGATCTGGTGCCTTCTTCTGGTGTGCAGGCATACATGCAGACAGAACACCATATACATAATAAAGAAATCTTTAAAAAACAAAACACAGCAGCCTCAACTCTGCTAGCTGGCTGGTCTTTTCTGAAGTATATATCATCTACCAGCCTATTTCCTTTATCCACAGGCTGCTTTTTCTCAGTTTTAAGCTGTAAGACAGAGATGAGATGGTGGAACTCACTCTATTGACCAGGCTGGCCTCAAACTCATAGAGTCCACTTGCCTCTGCCTCCCGAGTGGTGGTGGCTCATGGCTTTAATCCCAGCACTCCCGAGGCAGAGGGAGGTGGATCTCTGTGAGTTCGAGGCCAGCCTGGTCTACAGAGCAAGTTCAAGTTCCAGGATAGCTAAGGCTGTCAAGAAACTCTTGTCTTGAAACAAAAAAAAAAAAAAAAAAAAAAAAAAAAAAATACAGACAAGCAAAACCAGTCTGTATTCCATGCTGCTGCTGGCTGTTATGGGCAAGGAAGCTTCTTTTGCAGTGGTATTGTTTGCGGGCCCATAACTGAGAATGATAGACATTCTTCTTCTGTGACAACCTCCCACCCACCCCCAGCCCCCACAAAAGAAAAATAAAAGTTTAGGCAGGAAGCCACTGAAGTGAATCCTTAAAAATTGTGACCAAGTGTAGCTTTATTGTGCTGAAGTGTGGCTCTTCATAGCTGATGGCCTGGAGGGGGAGGGGGAGGGGTGGGAACAGGGACAACATGGGACTCAAATATCTCTAAGGGTCTGGCCACTGGGAGACTGACCGTGCTCCAGTGAGTATATGGGCAACACCCATTGGACTTGGTGTGGGGGGGGGGGGCCACAAGGGTGGGAGGGTGGACCTGGGAGGAATGGGAAGCAAGTGTGATTGGGGTGCACTGTATGAAATTCCCAAATAATCAACAAAAAATACTATGTTAGGGAAAATAAGTAAATAAATAAAAAATACATCTTAAGAAAAATTTTAGGGGAGTGTAGCTCTGGGTTTGGTTTCCAGCACTACATAAAGCCAGGTCCAGCTCCTCATCATTTCACTCTTGATTTCCAGCTGGGCTTTCCACCATCTTCTCCATTTTACAGCTTAAAACTGAGAAAAAACAGCCTTCGGATAAAGTAAATGGGCTGGTAGATGATATATACCTCAGAAAAGACCAGCCGGCCAGCATAGTTGAGGCTGCTCTGTCCAATAGGGTAGTGGTGGGGGGCGGGTGAAGCTTCGGTGCAAAGGCACAGGCACCACCCAAGCTCATCAGCCTTCAGGTGTGCCACAGAGGCATGGCGGACTCTCCTGCACATTTCCCAGAGAACAGTTTCTTTAGTTATTCGTGTGGCGATGGGCAAATGTTGATATTTTCTTTTTTTTTATTTTTATTTTTTTCCAGAGCTGAGGATCGAACCCAGGGCCTTGTGCTTGCTAGGCAAGTGCTCTACCACTGAGCTAAATCCCCAACCCCAAATGTTGATATTTTCCAATACAAGCTTGAAATTTTTCTGTTCAAGACAAATGCAACCATTTCTGTCTAGAGTTAATGAGACAGTTCTGGAGTTTTTTGTTTTGTTTTGTTTGTTAACCTGGCTGGGTGGTTTGAATAAGAATGGCCCGAAGGGGCTCATATATTTTAATACTGAGTCACCAGGGAGTGGCACTATTTGAAAGGATTAGAAGGACTAAGAGGTATGGCTTTGATGGAGGAAGTGTGCAGGGGAGTGGGCTTTGAGGTTTCAAAAGCCTATGTCAACCCCTCTGTCTTTGTCTACAGATCAGGATGAAGTTCTCAGCTACTGCTCCCAGGTCTGCCTGCCGCCATGCTTCCTGCCACGATGGTAACGGACTAAACCTTTGAAACTGTAATCAAGCCCCTGTAGACAGACTTTGCTTTGGGCCACCAGCTCACAAAAAATGACATAGGGACTTATTATTAATTTTAAAAGCTTGGCCTATAGCTTAGGTGTTACTTGTTTTTGCTCTTTTGGGGAGCTCACCACCCAGCTCCTACATAAAGCACACACATAGGTTTATACTTAATTATAGATGCCCGGCCTTAGCTTGATTTGTTTCTTGCCAGCTTTCCTTAACTTTAAATTATCCCATCTACCTTTTGGCCCTGGGCTTTACCCATTCTCTTACTTCTATAAATCTTACTCTTATTCCATGGCTTGCTATGTAGCTGCGTGGCTGGCCCCATCATCCGCCCAGCCACACATATTGTTGTGTGGCTCCTTCCTTCTCTCGCTCCTAGATCTCTCCCAGATTTCTCCTTCTCTATATAATATTCTCTCTGCCTGCCAGCCCCGCCTATCCTTTCTCCTGCCTTGCTATTGTCCGTTCAGTTCTTTATTAGACCATCAGGTGTTTTAGACAGGCAAAGTAACACAGTTTCACAGAGTTAAACAAATGCAACATAAACAAAACTAACACGCCTTAAAATAATATTCTACAACACTTAGGCTTGTCCCATTAGGTCTTATAACTTAATATCACCCATTTCTATTCGTGTATATGTTGCCCCATGACTCATGACTTTTACCTCTCCTCCTGTGTCTTTTGCTTCCTTTGTATCCAGCTGGCAATTTTGCCCTTCTTCTTCCCAGTGTCCTCGGTGCCTCAAAATCTTACCTAGCTATTGGCTGTTCAGCTTTTTATTAAACAAATCAGAGTGACATATTTTCACAGTATGCAAAAAGATTATTCCACAACATTTCCCCCTTTTTGTCTAAATAAAAAGGAAAGGTTTTTAACTCTAAGACAGTAAAACTATATACAATAAGAACAATTATTGGGCGGTGGTGGCTCATGCCTTTAATTCCAGCACTCGGGAGGCAGAGGCAAGCAGATCCCTGTGAGTTCGAGGCCAGCCTGGGCTACAGAGTGAGTTCCAGGACAGGCTCCAAAGCTACACAGAGAAACCCTGTCTTGAAAAACCAAAAAAAAAAAAAACAATTATTAGGTTAAAAATCACATTCACAATGTCCAGTCATTTTGTATTTGGCAAATATAGAGAAAGTGCTGTATTATCTTTCCTATGTTAGTCCAAAGTTTTATACCTAAATCATTTTCTATCATAACTTGTATTACCATCTCAAAACTTCCTTTTTAGACCTCTAAACATTCCCCTAGATAAATAATTTAAGCTTTTATGTCTCTCAACCCCATACATTTTATATCTCCTTTGTGACTTTTTTTTTCTGAATTTGGTAACAAAGAAAACCATAACTATAACTATCTCATCTTCAACTCCATCAGAGACCCAAGAAGGATATATTACCTGAGTAAACAGGAAGTGTAGAGCAAGCAACTTCCAAAACTATAGAAATGACAGAAACAGCTGGCTGTCTGGACAATCACTCAAGGTTTCTCTGTAATTTGGGGGCATCTATCTTTGACCTACAGGCCTAGAATATCTGACAGACTTTTCTGTGAAGCAAGAATTTTGAAGAACTGTCTCCACCTTGTCTTGGCCAAGTTCAGCATTCACTTTCTTTTGTGTCCTGCTTGTCCAATTTGGACAGCATGCTGTCAGCAGTGGAGACAAGAGCAGTCTCTTGCCACAAAGAAAACAAACTCCATATGGAGGATCTTCAATGCTCATCATCCTTTTTTGTGTAGAATGGCGCTGCCAGGAGCAGACATGTCTCACTGTCATGAAAAGCCTTATGTTATTAAAACATCTTAAATGCCATATTCCTGTAGATCTCTGAAGTGTTTGAAGACTACCTGTCTATCTAAAATATATCTGTTTGACCTTGAAAAAACATCTAACATAACTACAAGTTTAATTTTTGTTTGTTTGTTTGTTTTTTGAGACAGGGTTTCTCTGTGTAGTTTTGGTGCCTGTCCTGGATCTCACTCTGTAGACCAGGCTGGCCTTGAAATCACAGAGATCCACCTGGTTCTGCCTCTCGAGTGCTGGGATTAAAAGCATGCACCACTACCACCACCACCACCACCACCACCACCACCACCACCACCGCCCAGCTTAAGTTTGTTATAGGTGGCTAACTACTAACCTGTAATTCTTTATTATCCTAAATAGTTTGTAATAATAACTTTCAAGGACTAGAAATTTATGTTACATTGTTAAATGAGCTGCATGGGTGCAATACCTTAAAAAAGAGTAGAAATGTATGTACAGTATGTTCTAATAAAAATAACCTCAAATTTGTATCAATATACAAAAATATCTTAAACAAGAGTAGAAACATATATACAATATAACAAAAATAACCTTAAATTTGTATCAATAGGAGGCTGGAGAGGTGGCTCAGAGGTTGAGAGCACTGGCTGTTCTTCCAGAGGTCCTGAGTTCAATTCCCAGCAACCACATGGTGCCTCACAGCCATCTGTAATGAGATCTGGTGCCCTCTTCTGGCCTGCAGGCATACATGCAGACAGAACACTATATACATAAATAAATAAATAAAT
>CABHPP010120032.1:17952-28964 GCA_902168425.1 Peromyscus attwateri | reverse complement strand
TGTGTGTGTGTGTGTGTGTGTGTGTGTGTGTGTAGGGGTGTGTGTATATGTGTGTAGGGGTGTGTGTGTATAGGGGCATGTGTGTGTATGTAGGTGTATGTGTGTGCCTGTGTGTAGGGGTGTGTGTTTGTGTATGGTATGTGTGTGTGGTATGTGTGTGTGTGTGTGAATGTATGTGTGTGTGTACATGCCTGTGTGTAGGGGTGTGTGTGTAATTGGGGATTCAGCTGAGAACCCTGTTGCCTGCCAGGCAAGCACTCTATCACTGAGCTACACACCCAGCCTGTTTTGTATGTTGTATTTTGAAGATCTCACTCTGTCAGCCAAACAGGACTAGAACTTGTAATCCTCCTGCCTCAGTCTCTTGAGTAGCTAGGATTACAGTTTGGCAACACCACACCTTTCTTAGCTTGGGGACAAGAGTGCTATGGGGTTGTTGTTGGGGCTCTTGGAGGGTACTATAACGCCTTCTGATAGGGAAGAGACACCCATGGTAACTGTGGTTCTTGTTCACAGGTTGACTTAAACCTGGGCCACGCAGATGATGAGGAATGGAGGCTTCAGAACCTACCCACCCTACCCCACCCTCCGGGGACCAGCCAGCTCCTGCCCCTGGTGTTCCAGGGGGCCCAGGTGGGCAGGCCTCACCTCGCCTGACCCTGGGCCCTGTCATCCTGCCACCAGAGCAGGGCTTGCCCCCAACTGTGTTCCTGAAGGCTTTGCCTGTCCCTCTGTACCACACAGTACCTCCTGGGGGTCTCCAGCCACGTGCACCCCTGGTAACAGGAAGCCTGGAGGGGCCCAGCGTACCCCTCATCCTCAGCCCCTTGCTGCAGCCTGAAGGGCCCAGTCCCACCCAGATGGGCAAGCCGACCACCCCGGCCCTGACTGTGAACATCGTGAGCACACTGCCTGTACTCTCCCCGGGTGTGGGGTCCACACTGGTCAGCACAGGCAGGGTGAAGAATGCTGGGAAGTACCTGTGCCCGCACTGTGGCCGGGATTGCTTGAAGCCCAGTGTGCTGGAGAAACACATCCGATCCCACACGGGGGAGAGGCCCTTCCCGTGCACCACCTGTGGTATTGCCTTTAAGACCCAGAGCAACCTATATAAACACAGGCGGACACAGACACATCTCAACAATTCTCGGCTGTCCTTAGAGTCTGAAGGGAGTGGGAGCAGCCTTCTGGAGGAAGGAGACAGGCCCGGAGAGACTGCCTCAGTGGATAGCCGGGGAGATGAAGGAGCGCCAGAGAGAGCTCTTTCCCCGGGTGCCCATCCCACCCTTGCTACTAAGAACAGGGAAAGGATGATAGAAACAACTCCCTTTCTTGGAGCCACCCTTCCCCACAGGGAGGCCCCTGTGGACCAGCCCCAGATAGTGTCACCTGAGTTCCCACTAGCCAGCCCACAGCCTAGGCGGAAGCTTCCAGAACCAAAGCCATCCTCCCTGCAGAGACAGCAGGAGACATGCGCAGAGAAGCCCTGGGACTCCAAGGCCTTGGAGGGCCAGCTGAGGAAGTGTGAGAGCACAGACTCGGGCTACCTGTCCCGCTCAGACAGTGTGGAGCAGCCTCCTGTTACCTCCAGCCCCCTTCACAGTCTATCAGAGCACAGTGCAGAGTCTGAGGGGGAAGGAGGTCCCGGCTGCGGGACTTCGGGCAACGGAGTCGAGCAGGGAACGGCAGGGGCCAGCCTGGAGCTAGAGAAGAAGAAACTGGAGGAACGCATTGCCCAGCTCATCTCCCACAACCAGGCAGTGGTAGACGACCCACAGCTGGACCATGTGCGGCCCCGCAAGACTGTGCTGTCCAAGCAGGGCAGCATCGACTTGCCCATGCCGTATACCTACAAGGATTCCTTCCACTTTGACATCCGGGCGCTGGAGCCCAGCCGCAGGAGGGCTGCCCTCAGCCCAGCTCGTTCTACCTACACACCCCTGGAGAAGGCCAGACCTCTCTTCTTCCACTCTGTTCCCACACAGCTCTCCACCACCATGGAGTGTGTCCCTGTCACCAGAAGCAACTCGCTGCCTTTCATTGAGGGGTCTAAGTTGTGGCCAGAGCCACGGGACCCACAGGATGCCTTTCCCAGGATGCAGAAGGCCCTGAGCCCCAGGCTCACCCCAGCTCGGCTGGGAGACCGCCCAGGACTGACCTTGGGAGGCATCCCCAGTGGTCACCCTCGGGCCCTGGTGAGACAGGCTGCTGTGGAAGACCTGCCATGCACCCCTACTGGAGACCCCTCGGTTGTTGCCGAAGACCTCGATGGAAAGAGAGCTGTAGTAAAGGAGGGGGTGGTATGCAAGGGCAGAGTCGGTAAGAAGTATAACCAGAAGAAGCAAAAGATGTTCTCCCAGGAGAAATGGCAGATGTATGGGAATGAGACGTTCAAGAGAATATACCAGAAGATGAAGACCACCCACCAGGGAGGACAGAAACACAGGGAGGTGAAGCAGGGCCAGAGGTTGCAACTGGGCCTGCCTCCCCAGGAAGAGGTAGTAGGGACTGAGGGTGCAAGCCTGTCTCGAGACAATAAGATCCCTGTCCTGGGGGATGCCACAGCAGGGGCCAAGCCAGGATCTTGGGGAAGTCGATCATCCCTGGAGGACTCATTGGAGACTAGGTTTCCTAAGCAACTGAAGGCAGTGGCCAGAGCCAAGTCCTCTCCTACCCTTGGCAGCACAGATGCCCTCTGTCTAAGCAGCAAGAGCCCTCTGCTCCTTCCATGTGAGAAATCTGACCTGGGATGCCAGCTGCCTACAGAGCCTGTGCCCCTCCAAGGAAGAGACTTAGAAGCTCCTGACATGGCTTTGCCAGACCCTGGTGAGGCTATAAAAGAAACCTGCCCTGGGGACCAAACTGTCCTCCAGCGGCCCAGTGGTGGGTCTGTGGGTTCCCAGCTTGCAGAAGACAAGTCACCCTCGGAGAGAAAGCGACTGAAGGTGGAAGGGTTGGACCATCAGGAGCAGCTAGGGCCTCTGGAAGCTGAGGCTTCAAGTGGCTTTCTGCGGACTGACTCCCAGCCACCCCAGAAACAGGTCAGTGACGCTGAGGAGGTTCTGGGTAGCTCAGCTGAGAGTACCCAGCATGTGACCATGACCCTGGAGTCCTCTGATGCCTCCTCAGCTGTTTCTGCTGTTGCCCTGAGGTGGCCAGGGCTAGGAGACAAGGATCCCACATTGCCTTCTGTACCTAGGACTCTTGGGCTTCACTCCCTGCTGCCTGCCAAGCCCCAGGATCCTGATGTTTCCACTGCTGTGTCAGGTGGCTCCTTTGCTCCCAAGTACCTCCTCAGGTTACCTCAGGGAGAGAAGCCCTCACCACATGTTGCTCTGGGGACTGGGAAAGGCCCCGACTCTCTGTGTACAGGTGCACAGCCTGCAGAACAGGCCCTTCTTGCTGGATCAGAATTGGGACTGCTCCGGCTACCTGGAGCACACTCAGGCCCAGGTGAAGCTGCTGGCAGCTCAGAGGATCCTAGCTGGTCCAGGTCACTGGATGGAAGAGAAGAGGCACAAACAAGAAGCGAGAAAAGGGACAGGGGCAACAGCAGCATCCCCAACACCGGCACCACCCAGGAGACAGCCTCCATTGTGCCTGCTCACACATGTGACAGTCATGTGACCGAGAATGTAGCGGGTGAGAGCCATGCCGTCCATTGCCTCTGCACAGACAGCCCACCAGCAAGAGCTAGAGCATATGGGAATCTCTTGAACCCATGGACATTGTTCCAGAAGCTGGGAACACCTAGGAATGCCCTAGAAGGTCCTTCTTCAGAGACCAAGGAAGGGCTGCCTGCCTGCTTTCTCTCGCAAGCACATTATTTCCCCACATCTTTCACAAGGCCCCAGGGTTTATCCCTGGGCCAGCAGAAACTGGCCTTGTCACACCACTTAGGGACCCCCAGAAGCTGTGAGGCCCCAAGCTCCTTCCCTTCACTTAAGGCTGAGCCCCAGCTCACATGGTGTTGCTTAAGTCACAGCCTGCCCCTGGCTGCAGAGCAACAGAGGGCAGCTCCCGGGCGCTTGTCTTCATACTCACCTGACAGAAGCCTCCAGGGCAAGAGTGACAAAGGGCTGCTGCCCAAGAGCAGTGGAGGAAGGACCAAGACAGGCCGAGGAGGAGGGACTTCGAGGGCACCTGAGGTAACACAGCTACCAAGGCCTGGGGACTTGGGCATGAGAGAGAGACAGGGAGAGAAAGACTGGGGGGAGGGAGAAAGGAAACAAGAGGGGAGGGGGAGAAAGGAAAAGTAGTGGATCTATCCCTGTGGATGTCGCCACCATTATGATGTTTTCTGTTCCCAAAGGAGGCTCGGGTGGCCATACATGGGGTGGGAAGAAGTAAAGGCCCTAGATATGAACAAAACCCAACAGATTCATAAAAATGAAATGATAAAGATCTGTCGTATTAGGGTCTGGGTCATGGCTGACTTGAAGTGCTTGCCTCACAAGTTTGAGGACCTGATGACCCCTGTTTAAAAAGCCAGGAGTGATGGCAGGCCTTTCTAATCCCAGCTCTGAGGAAGTGGAGGCAGGAAGATCACTGAGGTTGGCTTAGATTAGCCTAAGCGTGAGTCCTAGGCCAGTGAAAGACCCAAACACAAGCTGGATGGGTCCTGAGAGAAGACACCCAAGACTGTTCTCTGGCCTCCATATGTATGTATATACACCACACACACACATGCATGTATACACACCACACACACACACACACACACACACACACACACACACACACACACACATACACAAAGAAATATCTCACTAGAGCATCCAGGTAAGATATTTGTGATTAGACATAAAACTTCATTCTATTCCTGGTGACAGGCAAAACAAAAAAACCAAAAACAAACAAACAAAAAATCACACTGTCCTTAACTCTCTAGGTCATCTAAAAATCACAACTATACTTTTTAAAAAATATATATCTCCCCAGAAACTAGAAACTCATGTTAACAGATAAGCTCCAGACAGAAAACCAAAGCAGAACAAAAATGAACAAACTAAGGAAAGCTCTTAAATGGAGAAGCTCGCTATCTCGGGTGCGCTGGAGAAATCGCTCCAATATCATCACAGTAACCGGTCTCAGATTGAACTCTGAGGTCCTTAGGAGCAATGATAAGAAGGAAAATGTGACAGAAGTTTAAGGAGGGTCTTTCCAGGGAACTAAGCCATGAGTTTATGGCCCAGTCTTGAAAGGGTTGAGGTCTTATCCTGTTAGGAGATGGCTCGGGTCAGGGAGCTAAAAGGAGCCTTGAGGCCTCAGTTCTAATTGGGCTTTATGGAACAAAGACAAGGGTGGGACCCGAGAATTTTAAGCAATCCCCAGGGGTCGGGGGTGGTAATCCAAGGTCTGGTTTATATCTCCTCCCTCCAAATTGTAGGGATTCCTGAGGTGGGTGATATGGACTATGGCGCTAGGTAACTCTTCACTCATTTCAAGGGTCCAGCATTTCCACTGGAGGTCCAGTCTAGGCATGGTTCTGGAAGGTTCCATGTGGCATACAACTGGTTGCTGGGTAAGAATATCTCACAGGCTCAGGCCATTTGATAACACAACAATTTGGTGCCTTAATTTTCATAGATAGACATCCTGTCTTTAGCGAGAGAACCCATCATGGTGTCCCCACCATGAGGACTTTGAGTGACATGATGACAACATGCCTGGTATTTTCAGCTTCCCTACCCAGCAGTCTCCGAGACAAGGGCTCAGGACCAGGTATCCAGTCCACAGTGGAAGAAAGGACTGTGCCATAGGAGGGTGAAGGTATCTCACGAGAACAGCAAGCAGAAGAAACTGAGGCTTCATTCCAAGAGGTAAAATATGTGGCCTTCTCTTCCCCTTCCATGCTGACTTGATTTCAGGAACCCAGGAACTGAATGTGGCATTCAAATGGCAGCTCACTACTGAGGGATGTCTTTCTGTACTCTGTGAATATGTGTTGCTATGATTGGATAATAAAGAAGCTGCTCTGGCCTATGGCAAGGCAGGTTATAAGCCAGGCAGGAAATCCAAGAGGCAGACAGGAAGAAGAAAGGCAGAGAGAGACGCCAGCCTGCCACCCTGCCACCCAAGGAACAACATGCCAGCAGACTGGTAACCCATAGAACATGTGGCAAAACATAGATTAATAGAAATGGGTAAATTTAAGACAAAAGAGCTAGCTAGCAAGAAGCCTATTGTAGGCCATATAGTTTGTAAATAATATTAAGCCTCTGAGTGATTTTTTTTTATAAGCAGCTGTGGGACCGCAGAGCTGGGTGGGACCAGGCTGGACCAGAGAAACCTTCTGACTGCATCTCATCCCCTGAGGGAGGCTCCTATTCCACTGGTCCGAAGTTCTGCTGCTCCAAACCTGCCTCTATTGCCCATTGCCCACCACTGACCTTATAATTGTTTACTGGTGTCTTTATAAGGCAGGAACACAGTAAATATTTGAAATAACCAGGTTGAAAACACATTAATCTAATTTTAGTCTTGAGAAAGTACATGGTAATTATTACTTTTAATACATTTTTCATATTTGCAAGCAAATGTGCCTTTTGAGGAAAAAATTAAAAATCCAGAGAAGCAATCCCAAGATTAGGGATAATTCTCTGAACATTCAGAAGCACTGTCTTCTAGACAAGATCAGGGACATCTTTCAGGAGGCCTTAAAAGCTCAGCAGCAGCTCTTTGGACAAGTCCATCAAGCAAGGGGTCTGTCTAAAAGTTGCAGCCACATCATAAAAATCAGATTTCACACAAGTGTCTATATCTTCCACTCCTCTCAAGTTATCAGAAGTTCTGAGAACATGGTACTCACCCTCTTGAGTGGCCATGGGTGGCCAGAGAGGAGTAGTAGCCACCCTGGTAGGGTGAGAGCTGTGCTTTGTAAATGTCTCAGTCCCCATCTCTCTCCAGCATTGGATTTTCATCTATGTTTCTTAGATGTATTATATGCCTACCTCCAAAGACACTTGAATTTGAAGATCTTAATAGCTGACCTTGTGGGAGCCAAGAGAGGGCATCTCTATTAGAGAAGTGCTTTATAAGTGCCTTAAAGGTGAACATGTAGAGTTGGGCAAAAGGGAGCAAGGAAGTTCTAAGCAAGGGCCTTGTTTTAGTTTTTAATTGTTTGATAAAATGCCATGACCAAGGCAGCTTATAAAAGGAAGTACTTAATTTGGGGCTCATGGCTCCAGAGAGTTAGGGTCAGTGACCATCTTGCAGTGACCAAGCAGTCAGGCATGGCACTAAAGCAGTGGCTTATCTATTCATTCATCTATCTATCTACTTATCCACACATGTATATATCAGTCATCTATCCCATCCATCCATCCACCCATCCATCCATCCATCAATCCATCCGTCTACTATGTGTCTGTCATCTATCTTATCCATCCATTCATATAGTGTCAGTCATTTATTTCACCTATTCATCCATTCATCCATGTATCTATCAATCATCTATTCTATCTATCTATCTATCTATCTATCTATCTATCTATCTATCATCTCTCTCTCTCTCTCTCTCTCTCTCTCTCTCTCTCTCTCTCTCTCGTTCACTTGCTTACTTGTTTGTTTTCTGGTCTCACTAACCTAACTGCCTAAATATTTTAAGTTTTTTGAGACAAGTGCTTGAACTTATGTTCCTCCTGTCTCAGTCATCTCAGTGTGGGACTATAGGCATGTACTACCTACCATGCTTGGCCCAAATAGTTCTCTTTCTTTAATTATTTGTTTATTTATTTATTTATTTGAGTGCTTGGGATTAAACCCAGGGCCATACAAATGCTGGCCAAATGGTCTACCACTGTGCTATATCTCTAGTCACCACTTTTTATTTTCATAACAGAGTGACCATCTTTAATTTCAATGACTAATTTTCTTCCCTTTTCCCTTCCATTGAGCATGCACTTAGTGGGAGAACTTAGAAGTCTCTTACTAACCATGATCACACATTTTCTTCTGTCATTCTCCACCTTAGGTTTCAAATTACAGCCTTTTCAAATTCTGCCTTTTATTTATGGTGTGAGTTATAGATAGATGCTCTGAGTTTTGCAGGTGGCCACCTGGTTGCCCTAACGTGACCTATTTGTCTATTTTGATGCAAATATCACACCATTTTGATTATACCACCTAACCCCAGGATTTTCTATATAAGGCTGATGAATTCAAGACAACGTACTGCTTCTATCAGAATAGACAAAGACTGCTTGGAGAAATAAGGTGGAGAGGGACTTTTGATAAGATTTTAAGGAAAATCAATGGAGAAAGGGAGAAGGATGGTCTTTTTAACCTACAGTGTCCAGCCTGGAGACCATCTCCCTGGTAAGTGGAAGGAAGCCTTGAGAGGGAATCTCATGAGACTCTGCTCTAGGGAGCAATGGCTTCCTCACACAATGTCCATCAGGCTATACATTTGTCCAGGGCTTTATTTGAGATATAAATCTAATTAATGTTCTCTCATCTTGACCAGAAAGTCCATAGCCTCCTGTGTGGCCTCTTCTTCATTGATATCCTGTCTTTATTGGTCTGATTTTAAATATTTTATTACATGTATTTGTTTGTTTGTTCTGTGTCTGTTGAGGTTAGAGGACAATGTACAGAGCAGGTGCTCTCCTTCCACTGTGTGGGTCCTGAGGATGGAACTCAGCTTGTCAGGCTTGGTGGCAAGCACCTTTACCTGCTGAGCCATCTTGCAAGGCAGGTCTACTGATACTTAAATGTAGTTGTTCATGGTTATTGTTTTATCTCCAATAAGTTTAATTAATTTTCAGACTTGCTTGGTAAAAATCTGCTTTGTTCTCTTGCTCTTTATTCTTATTTTCAAACATGTGTGTGTATGTGCGTGTGCGTGTGCATGTGCGTGCGTGCGTGCGTGCGTGCGTGTGTGTGTGTGTGTGTGTGTGTGTGTGCTGTATGTATATGCATGCATGTGGAAGTCAGAGGTTTCTATCCAGCCTCTTACTCAGAGTATTCCACCTCATCTTTTGAGGTAGGGTCTCTCACTGAACCTAGAGCTCATGAATTCAGCTTGGCTGTCTACCCAGCACAGTTCCCTATCTCCACCTCCCCAGCTCTGGGACTGCAGACTCTCATTACCCACTGCACCAGACTTTTTGTGCTGGTGTTGAGGATCTGAACTGAGTGAGTTCCTATGCTTAGCATGGCAAGTGCCTTTCTGACTTGGCCATCTCTCCAACCCCACAATCCTTTTCTTTTTAAATCACATTTTAGAGTTTGCTGAGTTTGCTCTTGAAGATCCCAATGTCTGAAGCCTCCATGTCTGCCTGTTTTACTTACTAACTCCAATCCTTTTCTTTTTAAATCACATTTTAGAGTTTGCTGAGCTTGCTCTTGAAGATCCCAATGTCCGAAGCCTCCATGTCTGCCTGTTTTACTTACTAACTCTCACTTCCCGCATTTGAATCCCTCATGTCCATGGCATGGGAACTTCGAGACTTGAGTGGAAAGCACTATTCTCGTGGTGGATGGTAGAATGCTTGATTTACTTCTGCTAAGTACCTGTCAGATTCTAGGCTAAGCGAAGTTCTTGATGTCTCAGGCCCTATGAATTGAGGAAGGTCTCTTCTCTCTATAAAATTGACTGGAGAGATTTCTCCCCCTTCTCTCTGGGGCAGGATGTGGGGGTGGGAGCACTCACTTCTTAGTCACTTGTGTGGCGAGTGCATGGTCTGATGTTGCCTCAGCTCTCTACAGCAGCAGAACCTGACCCTTGACTTCCATTAAAGTCCTGTCCCACCTGAGCAAGGGAATACATCCAGAATTCACCTAGTCTGGCAAAACCATTGGGATGAAAATAACCCAGGTTTTCTGTCTTGTGAATTTTAACTGTTTTGTACCTTCCAATCAGTCTATTAACACATTTAAGTATATTTAATTTTTAAGAATAACTTGGTTGGGGTTGGAGAGATGGCTCAGTGGTTAAGAGTACTGATTGTTCTTCCAGAGGACCTGGGTTCGATTCCCAGCATACATGTGGCAGCTCACAACTCCAGTTCCAGGGGATCTGAGCTCCAGATGGAGGGAATCTGACACCCTCACACAGACATACCTGCAGGCAAGATACCAATGTACATTAAATAAAAATAAATCATTAAGAAAAAGAACAAAATTGTATTTTCAGCGTAAGGAAGACTGTGATATGATTAGAGTGTCAGGTCAGGAGTTCTCACTTAATTTCCTGTGCCCTATCATTAACAAGTTTTTTTGCTGGGCATGGTAACACACAACTTTAGTACCAGTACTCAGAAAGCAGAGGCAGGTGGAACTCTGTGAGTTTGAGGCCAGCCTGATCTACAAAGAGAGTTCCAGGGCAGCCACGGTACTACACAGAGAAACCGTCTCAAAAAACCAAAAAAGGGGGGAAAAAGACCTTGTTTTTATTCTTATTATTTTTTAAGCTGTGATTTCACTAATTTGACTAAGCTGATCTCAAACTTTTGATCTTCCTGCATGAGTTCCTGAGAGCTGGGATGGTGTGTGAGAAGTTGCACATATCCACAAGGCTATCTTTTCTTCTTCAGCTACCCATTGTTGGTCTTGTCTAAGAAGCCTTCCCTAACTCTCAATCTCCTAATGTCATGAGCATATAAAGACTCCCTCTGATATTTTTTCTAACATACATAAATACATGCATTTATATATATGGAAGGATTTGGTTTGCTTTTTGTGACCTAGACAACCAGGGAGCATGGATCAAATGTGATTTTTCATTTGTTTTAGCAACTAGGTCTGACTTCATGTTTTTGAAACTACATATATGCTTATATATTGCTCATGCATATTCCACATACAGAGATTTTGTTTGATTGGAAAACTCTAATACATTATGTGGAATTTACATGAAAACCTCTCAGATCCGTATATAAATTGTTGGTCCCTCATCTGTTTGCTGTTTTTAGCTCCTTGTTTATACTTGAAGTTCATCTCAGGGCTTTCCATTCTGTTTAATCTCTCTCTCTCTCTCTCTCTCTCTCTCTCTCTCTCTCTCTCTCTCT
>CABHPP010120032.1:0-17942 GCA_902168425.1 Peromyscus attwateri | reverse complement strand
TCTCTCTCTCTCTCTCTCTCTCTCTCTCTCTCTCTCTCTCTCTCTCTCTTGCTCTTGCTCTCTCTCTCTCTCTCTTGCTCTTGCTCTCTCTCTCTCTAACACTGTAATGAAAATGGCTGTTTCATTAATGAAAATACACATGTTAAAGGATAGGGAGGGAGTCAAAGGCACGGGGTCCTTCTGGAGAGTAGAAATGAAAATACATAGAAACTTCGTGCTTGTATGCCTAATTACTCCTGTGTTAACTTGAGGCCTGGAGATTCACAAAGTTCTCAGAATCCATCTGTGCTGGGCCCACAGCAAGCACTGGACCGTGGAATTGGGTTTTATTGATTAATTCGTGGCGGTGTACAAGCACGAAGTGCTCAGAGGCTTGGCTGAGGAAGCTTCTGGCAAATGCTATATAGATAGCCCCAAGTGATGGGAGATGGGTGAGGCCGTGTGGGAGAACGGCAGTCCTAAAAGGCACACTCATCACTAAAAGAGTGTGGCTCACCCCAGGCCCTGAAGAAAGGATTCTAGTCATCATGAGGGTCTTCCTTGTGTACTTGCTGTTCCTGTTGAGGGATGTGCAGCTGTTCTTTAGTCATGATGCAGTTTATTCAGTTAGAGAAGTCTGTGACATATAGGGATATAGGCAGGTAGATGGTGGTCCTGAGCTCACATAGACTCTGCTGCACAAGTATCTGAGACCCCTTGACCTGTCAGCCACAGAAGCAGAGCTTTGAGCATGGTCACAGACATCTCTCAGCTTCTACTCTTTGCTTCGATATGTCCTTGGGGCTGTGACAGGAGCTTGGAGACACAAATGGCAGGATGGAGCGTGGTCTTTGTCTGGGTGAGCAAATGTGAGGCTGGACTACACACCAACCTGACAGTTCCCCTAGATAGCTAAACACGCAATGATGTTTAGAGGAACCAGGGGCTAATACATTCCAACCAGTGTCAAGATTCATGACAACAACCTCAGCCTTCCCCTTTCCTGAGTCAACCAAGGGCCTCCAGTCCAAACTGAAGCCCCTGAGCTCAGCAACTTAACCAAACAGTTTTCAGGAATTCCTACTGGACGGACCTGGGCAAGAAATGCTCCCCATGACTGATCTCCATAAGACCGAGGAAGAAATGGACCATGAAATGCATAAAGACCCAAAGGATAGAGAAGAAGCTTGCATGGAGCCTAAGAGTCCAGTTCAACATCCAAATCTAGAGGGGCTTCTTTTTAGAAGTATAAATGAGAAAACGTATCAGCTCTGTGTTGCAAATTAGATGTGAGCTTGGAAAACTGAGTTGATCTTAAATTCAGCCTTGAGGAAACAAAACGAGAAGGAACAGGTCTAACATCACGTACGAGGTTGACATGTACCTACTATCAGTCACATGCGTGCTTGAGGTCCTTCAAACCAAAGCAAGCATTTGGAGGAGAAGGGTACTCACACCCAACCCTTGAGTGGGATTCTTTAGAAAATGGAACTTGAGGTGAGTGAGGGTTTAAGGCTAAGTGACTAAGGAGGGTGAGCTCTTAGGAGGACAGGAAGGCTGTGAGGAGGAGGAGGAGGAGGGCAGGGAAAGGGGAGTAGAGATATGTTGTAATGATAATGTTGTAATGTAATGGGGGCCTCAGCCTGGGCCCCCAGGGACTCTAGAGAGAGAATTGTACCATTTAGATTGTCCTACTTAGAGGTAAGTGTGACTGAACCACCTCATCCTACGCCACCCAGTCTGCCACAAGGGAGTGGAGGTGAGGTGGGAAGTTTCCCAGGCATACATAAGCAAGTTGAGTCCCCACTGACCCCGAAGAGATGCGAGTTCCCCCACCAATAGGAGGGGAAGAGTTGTGTAGCCCTGAGGGAGAACTGTTAGATGCTGCCTCACAGCACCTGGCATGCCTTGGGGGTCCCTGAATGACAGGAGATGAAGAACTGCCTATCCAGGCTAATTTTCTGAATGCAGCTGCTTGGGGGAGGGGCTCCACACAAAGACTCCTCTGAGAGGACCAAAGCAAAATGGGAACAGCTCCAGCCAACAATAGCACCAGGGTCCACGTGGGCTCTCCTCAAGAATGATGGGGCCCAGATCCCGCTTTGGTAAGATTGCCTTGGGGGCCAGGAACTCTCCTGACAGTCCCCCAGCAACTTTGATTGAATGACGTCCCCAAGGTTCAGATTATGTGCCCATCATTCTTACTGCCTGCGAGGGGGCAAAGGTGAGTCTGCACACTTTCTGGCCGCACGTTCCCCACAAGTCCCACTTTCCTTCCTTCCTTTGTCTGTGTGCTTTGAAATCACTGCTGGAGCTCCAGTGGGTTTGGGGGTGGGTATGAGTGAAATAGCAGCCTGCCCTCCCTCCCCTGATGGCACGCTGGGGAATTTATGGTCTTGACAAATGGGACAGAGGTTTCAGGGAAAGGAGCCAGGTACCCCCACCCCAATTCCCAGGGGCGACAGCTCCTGATCCAGGCGGGCAAGACAAGTTTTTTTTCAAATGTAGACACCTGGAAAGATGAACAAAGAGCCAGTGTCTTATTGTCCGTGGCAGAAAAAGTCAGTATCTGAGAGGCTGCTGCATTCTTCAGCCCTTATTTAAATAAAACTCTGCAGTCAGCCCCTGTGACTAGGTCCGGTGCCTGGGTCTTGGCAGAAGCTCAAACAAACAAGGCAGGAGGGTAGCTAAGCATGTTGCCTCTTCTCCAGAAGGTCTGTGGAGCTCCATGGGGGTCAAGAGCTTGGAAACTGAAGCCTGTACAGGGAGGGGGCTCCCACAAGTATCTGCAAACAGTGCAAAGAGCTTTCAAACAAGCTTAAGGCATGTGGCAGTGAACCTTCATCTCAGTTTGCTTACCTGCAGGGTATGGGTGCTAGACCAGATGGCTGGTCCTTTTAGGGCTTTACCTGCTTATCAGTAGAACACTGGGAACCTGCATCCTAAGAAAGGCTACAAGTTCATTAGCGGGTAACTCGCTGGATACATGGCGTGCATTACAAAGGGCATGTGCCAAGAGGAGTGTACAATCCCTAGGACAATCAGTAAAGTGAACTCCCAGCCCTTTCTCTTGCCCCATCCTTGTGATGAGTTCCTCTGGGTTGTGAGTGACATTTTGTTTTGGGGACCACTAGATCAGATGATCTGGAAGGGGCTCTCTGATGGGGAATCTGTACAGACCTCAAGATGCGAGCTGCCAAACCACCCATGATGGCGGCAGTGACCACACATGGCTCTTAACACAGCTGTAGTTTACACGCTCAGTAGTACCAGGGGGGTAGCAGCTATCATGCAGATCCATGCTGATTATAAAACATTTTCATCTTTGCATGAAGTTCTGTCCAGCGATCTGGTTAGCAAGTAGTGAAGGACTAGAATCTAACATCAATATCTACCCACAGCATCATTTTCCCAAGCTGTTCCTAAGTAGCATGAGTAACACTGAAACATGATCTCAGGCTGGGGATGTGCCTCAGTGGGCAGAGTGCCTTCCTCACATGCATGAAGTCCGGGGTTCCAGCCTGGGCATCATACAACCCAGGCATGGTGGTGCTCATCTGTGATCTTAGCACTCAGAAGGTTGAGGCAGGAGAATCAGAAGTACAAGCTCATCCTCATCTAAGTAGGAAGTTCAAGGCCAGGCTGGGCTCCATGAGACCATGTCTCAAAACAAAATGTCAACCCCATCTCACTTAGTCCCTACACAGCCTTGTGAGTTGTGTGATTTCAATCCTCACATCCTGTGGTTAGAAGATGAGTTGGGAGAGTGGGTTGAGGAGAGAAGGTGAGTGGGGGTGGGTGGGTGAGGAGTTGCTCAGAGTTGATCAACTTCAAGTTTAGCCCCAGGTTTCCCAGCTACCCTCAGGGCCTCTCTGGCTTTCCTGGCACATGCTAAGCGTGCACCACTCTGCTCCACAGATATGAAGGACGTTTCTGGCAGAGAGCCAAACGACTGTGCAAGCCACCCTGGTTGTCAAGAAGAAGCTGTCTCCCCCAGCAACTTGAGGGGCTAGAGCTACGAGGGACCCTTGGGACGGCTTCATCAGAAGTGGCAGGTAACACTTTCCCTGGAGGTGAATCCAGCTGAGGAGCACAAAGGCACCAGGCTCTGGCATTTGTGTCGGGATAGTAGTAAATGGGCAGGCGCCAGGCCAGATCCAGAGGGTAGGGTCACTTGTGTGAAGGGCCATGATGAGGTTTTTATCTGTGAGACAATCAGTACCAACCTATGAAAATGGCATGGGGTAGGATGTCAAGATGCCAGTTCTGGGCAGTGCAAACACAGTCCGGCCGGGCCAGGCAACAACAGGCCCTGTGTGTACAGGTACAGATCCCGTCTGGAATCCGGGAACGATCTGGGAATGTACACACTAGAACTCCTGATGCTTCTATCTCCCCCATCTGTAGACAGGAAGTGAGCTCAGTTCTTTGCACAACGCCATCATTGTAAGGCTCTGGGGAGGAGGCTGTAGGGGCTGTGGTTGGTGTCGGAGCCCACAGATAGGATGATAGTTCTGTGAGAAGTACATGTCCAATGGTTACCTGGGCAGCAGTGAGGACCAGGCTCAGAGGAAAATGTCACCTGAACTCACAGAGGCTACTTCCTGGAAAAGAGATGTTTCAAGCTCCCATCCCTGAGCAGCTAGGTCAAGTCAGTGAACTTCTCTGGGCCAACATGTCTCCTTCCTTCCACCCAAGTGATGACACCAGACTTGGTCTTGCTTGCAGAGACTTGCCTGGGAAGAATGGAGCCATCTGTGAGAGGCTGTGGGGCCCATCTGGCCAGCAGCATCTGAATTACCATCTCTTTGTGTCTGGTTGTTGACTGGTTGATTCAAGGGCTGACCCTGGGCTTTGTCCTTAGGACCCATGGTGGGGCATTTACCCCATCTCTGTGTAGCTCCAGCACCCTCTACAGGCAAAGGGCACTTGCTCCACCCCTCTTCCCCCTTACCCTGTCCCCAAAGTCTTCTCTTCATGTAGAGAGGAAGATGAGGCCTAATGTTTTTCTACTCAGAATCAACACGATGTAGGTCTTCACTCTTACTGTTGGATGGCCAGCTGCAGATGGCAAAATGTTGTTTTTATGAAAGAATCTCAAGGGGAAGGCTGGCTTGCAGAAGGATGAAGGAACTCAACCCTACTTTTTCTCGGTTGCCCATGGCACTCATCTCCATCTCCATCCCTTTGTTCCTTATTCAGTGAAATCAGCTACTAGGCTCAGTGATATCCTCTGTGGAAGACATCTCAGAGCTACATATGGGTTTGTCTGTATATCAGAACTAGAGAAAAGTCTTTCATACAAGGACCACAGGATACTATGTGACTATGCTTTCTCAGTGTGCCTTCATATGACAGTATTGATGGCATCTGTGCTTTCTAGACTCTTGGGGCATGCCTCTTCTCATTCTTTGAGAGGTTCTTCAATATGCATCCCATTGTTGGGAACCCAGACCTCAGAGCACTGGAAGGTGAGGAGCTATAGACAGAGGAGTCCCACATTGAAGGGACCCCATGTCAGAACCATGGCCCCTGCTGTCTGGCTCTTCATTCTTTGTTTCCATGTGCCCCATCCTCATATGTTCCCATCAGAGTTTGGTTCTAGAATTTTCCTTCATGTGGCATGGAGCTCCAGTAACATCCCTGATTGGCCTCTGCTGCTGATCTGTCAGGGAGCTGATGGTCATGGCTGTCTATGGGCAAGAGGTTGCCAGCAGTCACAGGTGAACTCTGACAGTTGTCCTCCAGAATGGATGTCTCCAGCTCTCTTCCCAAACAACTTTGGAATGGTGACTCCAGCTGTTTTGGGGGCTTACACCAGCCTTGTTATAGCCCTAGGCTCTGTGCTGTGCAGGTGGGAGGGCCAAAGAGAATCCCTGCTCTTGATAACAGGGAAGACAGGTTGGCTGGCTCCTTGTCCATCTTTGACCACACTGAGAATGGCATCGGTGACCTGTTCATTTCCCCATGGAGGATTTTGACTGTAAAGCTAAGACACATAAGGTCTGGCCTATAGACCCGAATGCTCAGTATGCGATCACAGTGGCTTCTGGGTACAGCCTTACTTTGCAGCATCCAAAGTAGCCAATGATGTTGGTTGTTAATACACGTATGTGTGTGACAGTGGCATATGCAGAATGCTGAGTGAAAGAGAGACCCATGGTGACTAGTGTTCATGCTGATAGGAGGAATCTAAAGCCACTCTCTTGAGTCTTGGTAGGAAGTTCCCTTTGAAGAGCAGGGCCCTTTTCTGGAATGGTGGGTGTGGCTTTCTGGCTGGGTATTGGGCATGTGAAGGAGTCTGGCCAGGAAGGAGGAGTGTGGGGAAGAGTGTAGGAGGTGCTCTGTGTGGTGGTCCAGTTAAGGGTGCATCATCATCTAGCATGCTTATTGGATGTAGGTAGCTGCCCTGTGGGGTGGTCCAGTTAAGGGTACATCATCATCTAGCATGCTTATTGGATGTAGGGAGCTGCCCTGTGGGGTGGTCCAGTTAAGGGTGCATCATCATCTAGCATACTTACTGGATGTAGGGAGCTTGTGCTGGTTTCCCATATAATACCATCACAAGCCCGGTGCTTCCTATCCCCTCACGGTTCTCCCAGGCAGTCCCGGAGCCTCATGCTCCCCAAAGGTTCAAAAGAGAGGTTTCTCCCTGTTCTTCAAGCCCCATGATCCTAGTTTCTTTGGTCTGTGGCCTCATCTTTCCAGTAGTTGACTCCATTTTCACATGACCTTGTCTCCTGTATCACCATAGGTAGAACCACCCTCAGCTTTTTACTTACAAGGACACTTGTTATTGTGTTCAGGGTCCTCACTAAACCTAGGGTCACCTCATCTTAATTAATTAATAAGTTCTGCAGACCTACCAACTTCATTTTCACAGATCCCCAGGGGTGTTCAGGCCTTTGTAATTCACCCCCATCCAATCTCACATAAGTGGTTGTAACTGTCTTTGAATGAACAAAGGGCATGGTATGTGTGGACATCAGTGTGTAGACAGGGACATCACTTGGGGTCTCCTTGACAGTAAACACATTTACCAGAGCATTCCAATTTGCCTAAGCCATAAGAACAGACTCACAGAGCTGGGGAAATTGCTCACTAGGTGAAGTGCTTGCTGGGTAAGGGTGTATGTCTGAGTTCAGTCCCTGATACCCAAATGAAAAGCCAGGCATGTAATCTCAGCACTGGGGAGGTGGATACACACACACACACACACACACACACACACACACACACACACACACACATTAGTCCCCACCTCCACCCACCCTTAGCAGCAGGCTCTGTAATACTTTGGGATGCAGGATTCTCAGACTTCAGGTAGCATCCCTCTCAGGAACCTTGGAACAAATCAGTGTCCCTTTCAAGAGAAGGCTGGGGGATTGGCTGGGAGAGCCATAGGCAGGGCCTCAGCATGTGGCTTTGTGGGCTGAGTAGACATTCAGCTCAACATTCCCCTAAAGTGTGCCTAGCCTTACCCTGTGGCCCCAGCCTTGGGAATTATGTAAGGCAAAGAAAAGAGCACCTACCCTCTGCAGGCCTTCCTAGGCCCACCTGGGAAATGCTGGCCCTGCTCATGGGCATGCATGCACTGGCTTGACCATAAAGATACAGGGGTCTCAGGATGATCAGGGCAGCCTTAGAGAGCCACTGATTCTTTGATCTCTTGAAAAGCTCCTCTCAACCTAGAGGGAGGCTCTGTATCCACCCAGCAGGATATCTGTGAGGCCCTAGACATCCCCCCATGTCCCTCCACTTGGGGGTAATCTACTCTCTATAGTCCAAACTCAACAGTAGCCTGCCATGTCTTTGGTACAAGTCCCAAGAGCAAAATTGTAGGCTAATGAATAAGACCAGGTCTCAACAGAAACAGAAACCAAGGATTGAGGATGCTAAATTAATTATCCCAGGGGGAATTGCTTGCACCCCATGTAGGTAACAGCACCCTGAACAGCCTGCAGGGCTCTCAGGTGTCTGCTCTCTTTTGTCTGATCTTTGAGCAGCAGGCTGAGCCTGGGGATGGGGTCCCTAGTGCTCATTTTCAAAGGCCTCCTGCCCCTGTAATTAGGAAGAGCCAGAAGCACGGTCACTGCAGGGCAGGTGTGAGCCTGCAGGGTGAGGTTTACATACTGGCCTGGGAAGAATTAATCACTGTGTGTCTTTATTGAAGTGTCAGAGGGGACCTCAGAAGGGGTGGCAGGGCAGCCCAGCAAGCTGGAGTTGACAGAGTATGATGGACACTTGAGTTGGGGGATGGGAAAGCATGTCAAAATAAACACTGCTTGGAAACCAAGGGGCCAAAGGATTTCATTTCCACTGCTCACCAGTATGTCCATGCTAGAGAAGTGAAGGGTACTCAGAATTGAAAGGTGTGGAAGACAAAATACTCTAACTTCAAAGGAAGCCAGGCAGGGCCTTGGTGGTTCGCCATTTATAAATGACTGTGCTGAGTGTCCTTGACAGAGTGGGTGCTGGACAGAGAGACCTGAGCTGATTCCCAGTGATCAAGATGACTTGAGAGTGTGCTTGCCACTCTGTATGCAACTGTGGTGTGTGAGTACTTGTAACTGTGAGTATTGTGACTGTGTATGTACCTGTGGATGTGTGTATCTGTGACTGTGTGTTACCTGTGATTGTGTGTACCTTTGACTGTGTGGGCCTACAACTGTGTGTGCCTATGACTGTGTGTGTCTGTTTGAGGGTGAGAGAGGAGGAACTTACATCCCAGGGCAGAGCAATATGTGGTGACTTATGTGGGCAGTCCAAAAGCCTGGAATTGGAGAAAACTGATGGAATCAAAAGAAGAATGGAGAATCTCACTGTTTTGGGATGAGGAATTTGCTGGTTCAAAGATAGGAAAATCATGGCTTCTGGCCCTGGAGGCTCCCAAGAAATAGATAATTCCAAATACTGGTCAAGAGCACACATATCCAAGAACAAGTTAGACTTAATATTTTTTTCATAGTTTTTGAAGTCTCTTCCTGTCAATAACTTAGGATGAGACAGAGTAAGAGGATGTTTTTAAAAATATTTTTTAAAAATGTTTGATTTCTCTCTAAACCAGTCCAATAGCTCAGAGTTAATCACTCCGATTAACAGATGGTGTGGGATGAAGCTGTCTGGAAGCAGAAGGCCAGTGAACTTCACAAGGAGGGAGACCCAAGGCAAAAGATTCTACACTGATTCCAGGCTGTGAGATACTCCTGAGAACAGAGCCCTTTTAACTTCCTTAAACCTAAACCCAATGCTACCTCAGCCAACTGTTCAGCAAGGCAAAGAGGGATCTAGAACTTCCTAGGTAGATACAAGACTTTCCAGGCCTCCCAGTCCAGTAAATGTGTGTATCTGTGTGTGTCTGTGTGTGTGTCTGTATGTGTATGTGTCTGTGTATACATCCAATCACAAGAAGCAGTTATATAGATTTAATCGTGCAGGCTTGAACTACCTCATTGAAAAGACTGGTTTTTAAATAGTAAGTCACTGAACATCTCAAGAAAGCAAACGTCTACCTTATAATCCAGATGGTTGGGGTGCCACCAGATGGTTGGGGTGCCCCATGAGGGTGGCTGCTTAGCTGGGAACAGGGGAACCTCTCCAACTCCCTCTAATAAGATGAATGCTGGCAAATCCAGCCCCATCTCTCTCTGCCCCTCCCTTCCTCCCTCTCGGCTTCCCTCCTATTTATCTCCCTGTTTCCTCATCTCTCTCTGCCTCTCCTCTTTGTCTTCATCCTGCACTCACACATGCCCTTCAGCATAATTTTCACAGTAGACATCCCTTCTCCACAGTGGCACCTTCTGCTGTTTCAGTTACCCATCACCTAGAGTGATAGAAACATTAAGTGGAAACTTCTAGAAATAAACAGTTTGCAAGTTCTTAGCCACTTTTATAACATCATATTGCTATACATATTCAACTTTATTTCTAGTTAATCTCTTCATGGGCCTAATTTATAAACCAAACACAATTGTAGGCAATGGTGTCCAGGTAATCACAGAGTCAATTTAGGGCTTGATACTGTCTGAAGTTCTGGTCACCCATGGTGGGTCTTGACACATATTCCCTGTGAGTAAGGGGACAGCTGTGAATTGATTGTTAAGTGAAAATTACAGCCAGGATGTTGAAGGTCGTGGAGCTGATGGAAGCGACCATGGGAAGCCCACTTCATTCACACTCATGGGGGAGTCAGGCCAGGTGAAAAGCGAACAGGAGAAACCCAGCAAGGATGACAGTAGGGAAAGAAACTCAGGGGTCTCAGGCTCAAGAGAAGCACCTCAAAGATATTGATGAAGTCCTGTAATGTGTTTATGAAGGGAAATAAAAAATGCGTCCTTCTGGGGGGGCTGCTATGGAAGTCAGTTGACAATAAAGGAGCCCCTTGGGCACCTCATAGTTAGGTGTCAAAACGGACTCCACATTTATCAATATCTAATTGGCTTTTATTGATATTCTTAGTTAATGCAGAGCTTGTTTTTATAACTTCTAATAGTGGGTTTACTTTTATTTTATCTTTGTGGGCCCATGTCTTAGTTTTTTTGTTGTTTGTTGTCCCCCCCCCCCCCCACACACACTTTAGGCTTCATTGTTTTTCAGGACAATTGTGAAAGTTGTTAATTCTCTTCTACATACAGTGAGAGCTTGGCTCCCTTTGTTCACTAGTGCATCTCAGCACTTTCTCAGTAGCCATGACCTTAGACTGGCTGTGCCAGTGGCCTCTGCCTCAGGGTGCCTAATTCTGTGCTAAGTTCTTGTGTTCACCGAGCAAATACCTGAACAGAGCATCTTCGCTGTCCGCTGAACGTCATCTGACAGTACAGTTCGAACCCAGTTCCAAACCTTCACGACTGAGTAGGAAGGACTAAGGATGGAACCCGGGGGTAAAGCCTTTGCCTAGCAGGTCTGACACCCTGGACTGGATCCTCAGCACAACAACAATAAGCAAATAAATAATAGAAAGGAAGGAAGAAAGGAAGAAGGAAGAAGGAAAGAAAGTCAAACCACACATAGCGGCATATGATTGCAATCCCAGCACTCAGTTGGAGGTAGAAGGATCAGGAGTTCAAGATCATCCTTGGCTATCTAGCCAGTTTGAGGTCAGCTTGGGATACAGGAGAGCCTGCCTCCAATAAATAAATAACTAGTATATAAGTAAGATTGAGTAAGACCAAGTATAGGCTTGGACATTTGGTTTCTGGTTGTGCTTTCAAGTTGTGTCAATCAAGGAAGAATCCAGACAGCAGGTGTCTAGTTTGGATGGCAGTGGGCAGACCAGCATAATTCAATTTCACAGAATCATAATCTTCAATCTTAGGGCTCATCAGCTGTCACCTCATTTTCACAGATGAAAACTCTGGAGAGATGAAGGTAGCTAGTACCAGCCTGTGACTGCCCCTTTCATCCTCTTCAGGCCTCTCCTACACTGTGGTGGGGACCAGAGTCTTGAAGGGTGGGCCAGCCCCTAAGGCCAAAAAGAAAAAAAATACCCACCACCACCACCACCAACAACAAAAAACCCATAATGAAAATTGTCTTTGAAAATCCTGAAAAATCCATTCTTGGGTATGAATTTGTGCGTACAAGTGAAAGCAGAGATGTCCACAGACAGCGCGTTGGCGGATAAGCTAAAAGAAGAAGCGAAAGGCCATCCGGTCATCCACCCACCTGGGCGGCTCTGGAGCTAAGCAGTAAATCCAGCCACAGAAGACAGGGGCGTGAGGAGGTCTCAGGTGTCCCCGCTTCTCTCTGTGGCATGGACCCTTTGGTTTTAGCACTAAGCCTCAGAAAGGCCTGTGACATCTTAATGGAGTGGTTTGTTGTGATGGGGATTAGGCAAGAGAATAGAGTTGCGGTCTTCCTGGGTCAGGGGCCGGTGAGACGCACACAGGTGATATCACGTCATTTACATGTATATGTGATGGGGTTTAGCCTTTCCCCTGCACACCTGAGTCTTACCAGCTTGGAGACAGGGATGCAATTTTCCACCAAGTGCCAGCTTGAGCCAGCTGGATCTGGCTAGCTCAAGACTGACCTTTCAAGGCCATGGGGGAAGTTCACCAAAAAATCTTGTTCTGAAAATGATTTTTCCACTGTGTTTCCCAAGCTGGGGTCTCACTTGGGAAGCACTGTGGGTACAGCTTGTGTGTACATATGAACATTCAGCCACGGGCTCTTGTGTTATATTCCAGAAGGGGCTGGGAGATGGTTCAGTTAGTAATGTGCTTGTCACACAAGTGCAAAGACCTGAGTTCAATCCCCAGCTGGGGCTGGGGCTGGAGAGATGGCTCAGCGCTTAAGACCATGGACTGCTCTTGCAGAGGACCTGAGTTGGTTTCCCAGTATGCACCTCAGGCAACTGGCTATTGTCTGTAACTCCAGCTTTGGGATCTTGAACCCTCTTCTGGCCTCTATAGGCACCTGCACTCACATGCACATACCCTTGCACAGACACATAGCACTTTCTTGTTTTTGGAAAGCTGGGTGTGATGGGGTGCACCTATCCCAGTGCTGGGGAGGCAGAGACATGAAGATCTCTGGGGCTCAATGGCCAGTCAGCCTAATTAGGGTCCAACCTTGTCTCAGAAAAGAGAATGAATAATACCCCCAGGTTGACCTCTGGCCTTCACATGCGTGCATACGCGAGTACCTACATACACATGCACACCCATATCTATACATGCACACACAAAGGGAAAAAAAGAAAAGAAAAAAGCATCTGAAAACTCCATCAATCTGTCCGAACAAAGGGCAGACCCCACCTGAGCGAGGCTGTTGAGGCGTTCGGCTGTGTGGCACAGGACGTGCACTGCTTTGATGTGCTGTACCCTGGCTTTCAGAGCATAATAGGGGGAGGGGGTGATGGGTGCCGCATCCCTGGGACTTGTTTGTGTTTCCAGTGGGACATTCTCTTCTCAGTGAGCTGGAAACGAAGCCGCTTCCAGTCTCATTATCCTCCGCCTAATATTGCAGTTATTGACCCGGGGCTGCAGAAAGAATCTGTTAATTAGTTTGGGCGGCTGTTGTGTTTCTATGCGCATCTCTCTCGAATGGATGACATATCCGCTTTGATTATTATTATTATTGAGATTCCTTGCAGTAAAAGGCCTTTTCCATTAAGTGAGCCCTGTCCTGTTTACTCTGGAGCTGGGGCTGGGGTACATTAGAACATTCTGTGGTAGAAAGATTACTCTTATATATTTCCTTAGAAACGAATTTTGCGGAAGCGAAGGGAGAACATTGATGTAATGGAGGTTAATTATTTGAGGTTTTTTTTTTTTTTTTTTTTTTTTTTTTTTTTTTTTCTGGGTGGATTGGAAGGCCTGCCGCTCTTCTCAGCACACAGACTAAAATTGGAACACTGAAGAGGAACCAAGTGTGGCCCTGTGCCCGATGACACATCCGAAGTCATACTGATTGAAGGAGATGTTTTATGGAATGATAAGAAGTACATTGGGTTTATGATCTGCTGTTTCCGGCAGTCAGCATGGCTTACAGCAGTAAACATGGTGATGTTCTCGCTGTATCTCTAAAGGGAGTCTGTAGAAACAGCTCTCAAATTTAAGTTTAGGAAGCAATCTCTGCAGTCTAGAAGGCTCATCTCTGTCTATACCTCTGGGCAAACTTGGGAGGAATGACTGTTGTCCTCATTGTGCAGATAGAGATGTGTGTCTACTGACTTGTACGCAATCCCTCAGATGAGGACTCTGGTGGACAGCGTAACAGTGGGCTTTACTCAGTTCAAACCATTCACGTGTTCCCTCAGAAATGGTGTTGAACTGGCGTGGGTGGTGACACTCACCAGTAATCCCAGACCTGAGAAGGCAGAGGCAAGAGGATTAGTGTGAGCTTGAGGCCAGCCTGGACTATGGAGTAAGACTGTCTCAAAAACAACAACAAAAACAACAGTAACAAAGCCAAAAACAAAGAGAAAGGAAAGAAAAATAGGGTTGCATCCACATGACTCCTAAGTAATTATTTACTTATGTTCTGTTTCAAGATCACTCAAAAAACAAACAAACAAAAACCAAAAACTACCAAACTAACAAAATAACCAAAAAAAAAAAAAAAACAAAAAAAAAACAAAAAACAAAAAACCACCCAAAACCTTACATTTATTTAAACAGAAACTATTTACCATTTCAGCAAGTAGAAGACTGATATGGTATACTCAAAGGCAGTGTAACAAAGCTAAGCAACACTACAAACAAGATGTTTGGTGAATATATTCTAGCCAGAGTCCTGTGGGCTCAGGCCCATGAGCTCAAGTTACATTGTGCCTCTGAAGGAACTGGCTAGTGTGGGGAGCATCAGAGACCAGTTGAGACCTTTTTGTATGATCTGAATGTTGAGAGGAACTAGGTCGGTGTGGCAGGAGAGAAAGGTACAGAGAAGGGTCAAATTAGTATATGAAAACATTCCTGTTGGCAGAGAAATATGGGCCCCACCAGCACCAGCACCAAGGCTCCCGAGAACAGAGATGAGCAGAAAATTGTATGCTGTGAGAATGAACCCAAAGTGGGTCCTGGTCTTTCCAACAGCACCTGCCACCAGTCCTCAGATATGTCATCCTCAATAAAACTTGTCTGCTGCTCTCCATCTGTCCCTGGTCCAATTTTCCTTGTTCTGGACACAGGGATCTGGAAGTGACAGTGTGTGCCCCCTGCACCCCAATTTCTGCCTGTAATACTGGTGGCGATCCCCAGGCACATGTTCAGAAGGATCTGGAGGGAGCCAGAGTTAAGACTTTGTCTTCCAATTTAAAGAGAGAGAGAGAGAAGAGAGAAGAGAGGGAGGAGAGGGAAGGAGGGAGGGAGGAAGGGAGGGAGGGAGGAAGGGAGGGAGGGGGGAGAGGGGAGAGGAGGGGAGGAAGGGAGAGAGAGAAGAGAGAGAGGGATTTCTCTTTAATGACTTCCATGGATACTACCTCCAAACTGTTGTAATACAGTCAATGAGGCTGAGACTTGGGCAACCTCTTCCCATCCAGCACCTCTGCTGGTGAGATTGGAGTTAGAGAATCACACAGGCCCTGATCTGTGACTCCGGAGGGATCATGTGGTGCTGGTGTGAGGTCAGAAGTTGATGCTGGGTCTCTTTCCCAGTTGTTTGCCATCTCACTTTTAAGACAGGGTTAATCACCAAACCTGGAGCTTGAAGATTTGGCTAGACTGGCTGGCCAGCAAGCCCCTAGAGAGTTGCTTGCCTCTGCCTCCCCAGAGCTGGGTCTGTAGGCACATGGTACTATGCCTGGCTTCTACTTGTGTGCAGGGGTGAACTCTGGTCCTGTGGTTGAGCCCTCCCCTCAGCCTCCTGCTGCACAGTTTCAGCAGAGACTTCCAAATTGCTTGCTAATTAATCTCTGCCTGTACCATATTAGAAGATCCTTCTGCCCCTTCATCTCACCCAGCTGTGACCTCTGACCCGCCCCACGATGTGGGGCATGCTGCCCTTGGAACCCATAAACCCCAGGCCTCTCTGCTTGCTTCTCCCAGGGTCTCCTCCCCATGTCTCAGAGTGTGAGCATCATCACGGCAGGAACCTGAGAGTTCTGCTCAGAATCTTTTTCTGTTTAGATCTCAGAGAAGTTTCTCCTGAGCAAACTTGAAGTCCACTGGGCACAATTTGATGTTCTTTCCAAATATTAATTGATTTGTTCTCCAGCAGAGGCATGATGTCTCAGCCCTGCTCAGGGACAGTCTTGTCACTGCTAAGGACACAGAGCCACACAGGACTTCCTCTGTGCCTGGCCAATTCATTAGACCCGGTTAGCAATTTGCAGAAGAGATTAATTGATTTGCAGGCTGCTGAGCCCTGAGTGTTAGTCAGACCCCTCCTGGCAGCAAGCTCAGAGAAGCACAGGCCACCCCTGGGAACCCAAGAGAGCCAACAGCAATATGGAAGGCTGTGAGCAAAGACTGGAGAGGGGTTCGTTTTTCATCACAAACTGGAGCTTAGACATGGCTATCTTGGTCCCTTCTGGGTCAGGGGTGTATGTAGGGCCCACAGTAGGGACTTCTGGGATAAAACAAGAAGACTGGCCATAGAAAATGTGGGTTTCTTAATTTTTTTTGTGGGGTGTGTGTGTGTGTGTGTGTGTGTGTGTGTGTGTGTGCAGATGAACACATGCTCCACCTTTTTTTTTTCTTTTTCTTTTTTTGGTTTTTGAGACAGGGTCTCACGATGTAGTTCTGGCTGTCTTAGAACTCACTGTGTATACCAGACTGGCCTGCCTCTGCCTTCCCAGCGTATAATATGTCCATTTGAGCCATTTTATTTCTTTCTTTCTTTTAAATTTTTAATTATGATGTGTGTGTGTGTGTGTGTGTGTGTGTGTGTGTGTGTGTGTAGGAAAAGGAGGAGGAAGAGGTCAGAGGGCTCTCAGATCCCCTGGAGCTGGAGTTACAGGCCTGGTGCGAGTGTTGGGAATCGAACTCTGGTCCTCTGCAAGAACAGTATGTGCTTCTAACCATTGGGCCATCCTTCCAGCCCTCTCCACCTTATTTTTTGAGTCAGGGTCATTAGGCTGACTAACTAGAAATTCCCCTCAAATTCTCATTTCTCTATTAATTTTTAATAATTAATAATTAAAATTAACATTGGCATTTTTCTGGGAGTGCTAGAAGTAGAACTCAGGGCTTCCTGTTTGAGGGGCAAGCACCTATGGCCTAAACCATCTCCCAAGTCCTTTAAAGATTTCGTTGCGGCTCAACTGATGCCCTGTTGTCTGATTTTGAACACTGGACATTGTATACCTATGTTAGGAAGGTTCTGTTGTAAGGAAAGGAGACTTGATTCCAGTTTGTCTACACACACACACACACACACACACACACACACACACACACACACATTAAAATTTTAAAAGAAAGGAATCAAGAAAATGGCTCAGCGCAGCAAGAGAAAGAAGGAAGGAGCCATTATCGCATGTAAAAGGAAAATATAAAATGGCTTCAGGTTTGCCTGGGTCAGCTTCTACTGATGTCTGCTGGACTTGGTTACTTTTTCTCTGGGCAACAGGAACCTCCACAGACTCCCCATGCTTCTGTGACCTCAGCAGCTTGTCCCAGCCCAAGTCCCAAAACTAAATCTCTTGGAGCCTAGCCTGGGTCGCTGCCTGTCTTTAATCCAGCCATTGAGATGTTGTATGGCCACCCATGGGGATTTAATCACCTCTGTGGAGCTGCCTAAAAGAGGAGGGGTGAGGGAAGTGACAAGAGATGATGCTGTTTATCCATGGAAACTTGGGGATGGCGTTGCACCCCTAGGCTAATGCAAGGAAACATGTTCTTATGAGCAGCTGCTTGCTTTGACACCCCACGAGGGAGGGGGGAGGCAGAAGATGCCGTGGGCCCTCCTCCAGGTGCTCAGGGACCAGCTAGAGGACCATGACGCCTTTATGAAGGAGATGAGTCCTGAGGTTTGCATGCAATTACCGGCCCTGCTGTGTGCCAGGCAGTGTGTGGGAGCAGAAGACAGGCAAATGGGAACCCGGCATGGCCCTTGTCCTTTGGGAGAGCTGGGTCTGGCAAGGGGAGCCGACAGAGACTGGTAAACAAGTCATTACAGATGCAGCGCAGCGCGATGAGCTTGCTGATGTGATTAAGCTTCTGAATGAGGGGTCTTGACAAGGCCGGCTAGAAGAGAAGGAGGGCTGGGCAAACAGGAACTGGAGGAGGGCTGCAGTGCCGCACCTGTCCCCAAGGCCTCTCCATCCAGCCCCCACTGCAGATAGAGGGCGGGGCCTGGGGGATGGCTGGTATCTCCATCCTCCTCGCTTCCCTCCTTGAATCATAAAGATTATTTTTTTAAACCATACTGCTAAAACAGCCAATGGAGGCAAATAGCACGTAACCACTATTTACTTGTTTATCTAAAACTCTGTTTCCTTAGAATCATTGAGTCTTGTTTACTGGAGTAACTTGTTCTCTCTCTCTCTCTCTCTCTCTCTCTCTCTCTCTCTCTCTCTC
>CABHPP010120031.1:0-35163 GCA_902168425.1 Peromyscus attwateri | reverse complement strand
CCGGAGCTCCACCCAGGGCCTGACCGTGGATATCTGCATCTAGTTCCCTCTGTTACTGGATGGGGTTTCTAGCACGACAATTAGGGTGTTTGGCCATCTTATCACCAGGGTAGGTCAAATCGGGCTATTTCTCGACTATTGCCAGCAGTTTATTGTGGGGGCATCTTTGTGGATTTCTGTGGGCCTCTCCAGCACTTTGCTTCTTCCTATTCTCATGTGGTCTTCATTTATCATGAACATTCCTTATGTTCCCTCTCTAGAACAGTCAGGTGCTTTAGTCAGGCAAGGTTAAACAAATGTAACACATCCTTACACAATTAAACAAATGCAGAGTAAACAAAAGTAACACACCTTTACACAGTTAAAATCATATTCTGCAAATATAAACGAATGTAACACATCTTTACGTAGTTAAAATAATATGCCACAACAGTGTAGTAGAACTGGCCTATACTGGCTAATACTGCTATTGTAAACAATGTCAAGGAGGTTCAAAGGAGAATGTTTGGGGCACATGGTGCTGGTTTAGAACAGATGATGAGATGAAAACTTTACTATTAACTTTTTCTCTGACCCACTGCTTGACAAACATTAATACTTTCTACATTAGAGGAAACTCCTACTTCTGCTCCTTTTCCTAGTCTGCATCTCAGTGAGCAACTCCTTCAGGAAGAAGTGCTAAGAAGAATCAGCTTTGGCTTCCAGCATCACAGATGTTTGGCAGGTATTTTTGAGAGTAGGATCATAGTGTAGAGTTGGTAATCTACACCCAAGGCAACATATTTCCTTGTAACTGAAGCACAGCTATTTTCTGCTGCTCAATCAGTAGTTCTCAGTCTTAGATGGTCATCATAATTGCCCCCAGTGCTACAAATCTGTAATATTTTATTGAACAGATAATGGAAGTGCAAGTCTCACCTGAACATGAAACAAAAAGCAACGTATCATTCTTTCATAGACTGTAACCCTGACTTCAAAAAAAGAGTAAATTGATATTTTGGGGTTTCAGATGGATGTGAATAAAAAATACATAAGATCATGTAAATCTATTATGTCTACCTACCTATTATCCCTTCATCTATCTATAATCTATCTATCTATCTATCTATCTATCTATCTATCTATCTACTATATCTATCTATCTATCTATCTATCTATCTACCTACCTACCTACCTACCTACCTATCTCTAATACTTACAGTGTGTCCTGTTTAGAAAAATGGATCTATTTGTGATATTGTTACATATGTAATATTTTTCTTCTTAATATATTGCAATCTTTTAAGAAACTAGATTATATACCTCTCATAAGTCTAAGTATAAATGGAAGAATCCCCAAAATGCTTGTGTCTAAGTTGTTCAGATAATTGTGATTATCATCCTATTGGAAACTCCTGTAGTTACTAATAGTCTGTAAGGCTGTGATTCTAAGACAAAGCTCAGTAAAAAGTGACACTGACATTTCTCTATAAGACAACCATATATCTTATCTTGATAATTAAGTAACTTTGGCTAGGGAGCTTCTCTATTTTTCTTTTCTTTTCTTTTCTTTAAGCTCAGGAGGCAAAGTATAAGTTATACAAAATGAGATTATAGAATGAATTATTAGAATATCCCAAAATGTAACATATGCATTAGCAGAAAAAAATGACTGCGGTGTAGACTGAGATTTAAATGGAAATGTTCCCCTACCAGAGCAGTGCAGCAGAGCTTAGATTTGTTGAACTCACATAGCTACATTGATTTTCCATATTGCTCTCCCTTCTACTGGAAAGAAGAGTCCATTTAAATCTGTAGGGAATGAAAGCCAAACAGCCTCTCCACAAAGGTCTCTGTCTTGTTGCATTTGTATCTAGGGTTAAAATCATCCATTGATCGCTAATCACCTGTGGTTGTTTACACACAACAAGTTCCCTGGATAGCAGAGAACCAGGAGGGAGATTATACATGCCACAGGAAGCAATCAATGAGAAAGCCACAGATGATCTTCCTGAGAGGAAACCGAAAGATTTTCCCTTTGTGACAGTCTGTATATGTGTGCTGGGACTGGCAAAACAGACAAGGGGTTCCAGCTGGCAGGAAAACCTTCTCAACATTTGGTTTTTATATTGACCTTTTTTGTATTGTTACAATGATATTAAAAATAAAAATCAATTGAAATTTCTTCTTAATAGAAAATCCTTTTTTTTTGCCCAAATAGACTTATAGTATCTTTTTGTCATGTTTAGATTATTACTATTTATTGTTTGCCTTTCTGATGCCTAAAGCATCTAGTCGAGAGTCCATTTCTGTCATCAAAAATAAATAAATAAATTAAATAAATAAATAAATGGATGTTATTTAGCTTAGGATTTTACAAGTGTGATTCAGTATACACCTTCAATTTAAAAGTGATAGTTTGATGTTAAACAAATGAGCATTGCTTATAATAATCTAACATGCATTGACACTTGTATAGGAAAATAATATAAAGACATAAATTACTTGAATCCCATCTTTAAAATGTTCACATTCTGATACCTGCAACTCCTAGATTCCTATTATAAAATCCATGTTAAGTCTGTTTCCTTTGCAGGTACTAGAGTTCATTCATTCTGTGAACATGATACAATTTTTCTTCAAATTTGCCTCAAATACTTCAGTGTTTATGAAAATGGGAAGATGGGTTGCTTTTTTTCTACAAATCTGAGCAAATTAAATAACAGAATGAAGTTAGTTTTCAGTCCATGTTCCGAGAAGGAAGGAGACAGACCAGTTGGAAAACACCTCAACAGGGAGGCAAAATAGCTCTCCAAGTGTCTGTGAGCCCCTCTCATAACTAGATCCCTTACTTCATAAGGTTGCCCTATAATTTCTTCCCAGGAGACACTTGGTAGTGACATGAATCTCATGAGTAGATTAAGATGGTGACCCAAGGCCAGACATCTGTTTCTTGCTATAGATAATGGTAAATACCAACTCAAATTCAATTGTATGGGTACTGACTATATGAACTGCTTAATAGTCAACATTTATTCTCACTGATTCTAAAACTTCATGACTTTTAAACATTTTTGTAATCAGAAAATGTTATCATTTTGAATAAAATAAATAAGCTTTGGGGTAGCTCTCAGGAGTTAAGTCTAAGGGAGAAACAGGTGGAAGTTGTCTAGTTTCTAAGTGTGTGTAGCTGGCTGGCAGCGGACGTCAGTGTCTGCATGCCAGACAGTGTGCTTGCCGCTCCAATTATTCAAAGATCACAGTATGGAATCATAATGCACTCCCCAAACTACTTGGGCCTTCCAGAACACTGTCTGAAATTAAATCTTCTGCCTGTGCATGGCTTATGAAAAATTGAATGGCAGTCATTTTCACAACACATGACAAACATAAAAGAAATTATGAATTAATTTTAAACCCTGCTTAGCAGAGTCTTCTCAAATTGATGGCACCCTTTGTCTCATTGAAGTCAGCCATCAGAGCTGATATGCTTAATTAGAATTAGGCATCTCTAAATGTTTTAGACTGACAGCTCTGATCAGTCTGTTGTACCTCCCAATGGTTTGAAGTCTGATACAAAGCAATTGGCTTAGGAGGCTGACTGCATATGGCCTCACTTCCATACACTACATTAAGCGCATCAAAACACGTTATTTATTATGCTGGATATTCAAATAAACAGGAGCCCAAACGCTTTTAAGAATTTGTTTAGATAAGTAGTTGGAGATGAGTGTGTGGCCAGATAGATAAATGATAGATAGGTAGGTGGTATATAATTAACTTTTATTCCCATATATGCCCTTTGTAGCTTTTCTTTGTTTTCTTTCAAAATAAAGCAAATTGATATTGGAATGGACCTGTAATCATCTCTATTTAAAGAATTACTTAGTCTTTTGACTCTCACGTTTTGGCCATTTAATACCATCCCATGGACATATGTATACTATCTACCACTAAAGCATCCTAGTTCTGAGTAAGTGACACAGATGCTGTGGGGTGCTGGATGTTCCCAGTTAGAAGGCTAACACTCAAAAGTGAAAAGAGAGATCCACTTGTCCTTGCATATAGCATAAGGATTCTTCTTGTCCATCAACTGAGTATGGTATTATTAACTTTGCAGCATTTTATTGGAAAAAAATCATGCTTTTACACACACACACACACACACACACACACACACACACACACACAGTGTTAGTGAAGAATTGTCTATACTTTGAAGAGCTTATGGTGATTGTTCTACAGTTTCATAGATAATAATTATGGTCACTCGATTTTAGAATACATCTGTTTAATTAGCTCATAAAGTAGCTTCAGAAATAGAGGCCCACTCTCATGGTACTGGGTTGAGGCAGGATCAAAACTTTAAAAGTGCAGTCATGGAGTCTAGCCCATCAGCCATTATAATATGGGACGCAGTGCTATTGGTTGGCTCAGACCACTGTGGCACGAGTCCAGTTTGTCCTGATCCATCCTCTTCAGATCTTAGCATGTCATCAGAACTTACTAGAAGGATACCATGAACATTACAGCTTAGTTGATATTTGGATTTGTAGGAAAACATATTATATTCCTGGAGAAGAAAGTTTGTTCTGCCCATTGAAGAAGAAACTTGAACTTATTTTCCATGTCTTTCATTTATCACTTCAAATATCATCTTGTAGTTAGACTTAATTTACAGCAAACTAAATTTTCATGTACTAATTCCATCATAATGCAGTTTACTCTTCTTTATTGTCTTTGTGAAATGACAATGTAGCCTGATAGGAGTCCTGGAAGAAAACCATATTAAATCCCCTTGCTTTTTCCCCTATTGGAGTCCCACCTTATCAGAGTCTTATGAAGGACCTTGAGCATGTTTCCAAAGCCCGCTGTTCCCAAACAGTCCTTGTGGTGTCAAGGGCTCATTTGGTTTTCAGAATGAAGCAGGCCTTCAGGCTCCAGTACAACCTCAGGGATTGTCATCTGCATACGAACCAGTTTACTAGGAACCTGGAGTTCCAATTTCAGTTTTTCTTTGGTGAAAATTCATATCCACAATTAATTACTTTTGCTTTGTGTCCTTCATCTTCAAGTTGTGCCTGCTCATCTCTATTTAGGTAATAGTGTTAGACAACTCACCAAGTCAGGGTCCTCAAAGCTTGACTATGAACCAGTGACTGAAGTCATCGGAGGAATTCAGTTACTTAGGTTTGAGAGATTTATGCCACTTTACTTTACAGACAAGTCTCCTTCCCTGCCAGTTACTCCTGGTATTCTTGCTTATAACTGTGAGAGCAGCATTTAGGGAGCCCAACAAAGCATCTGAAGTGTGAAGCTGTGACATTTTGTTATTCCAGAACCACTTCAGAAAGCAGCATTCTAGTTCTACTTAGCATTTAATGTTTTGCAGCTGCTAAAGAATTATTCACTATGTGGTAAAACAGAGGAAAACTGATCCCTCCCTAACATCATTACTAATAAATATGTTTGCTTATGTTTTCCAAACAGGGTAACAGGGGTACAGATAATGAGTGAATATTTGACAGGCATAAACACATCAGCTTGCACTAGAGAAAGCATAAAGAAAAAATATTTTATTATTTGCTATTTTACAAACCCCATTTTAAATGTCCAGTGAAATTTTATCCTCATGCAAGGAAGGTTAAAATGGATCCAGGAGATAAACATTCTGCCACCTTCTTAGAAATGGGCAGACTTATGTTTTCATGGTTTATTATATTCTCAAATTGATTCAGTTTCAAATGAATCATGAATGAACATATGGAGGAAAACACCATGTCAAAAAAGAATAGCCATTTAACTTCCGGCCAAAGCTGTCTGTATGCAGTTGCTGTAGTGTCGATGGCAACCTTTACTGCTATATAACGGCAATGCTGGGAGAGACTGAGAGGGAATCTGAGTAGTTTCTATACTCTGAAGTTGTCTATGTTCATGATCAAGGGTAGAGGTTGTGTGGCAGGCTAAGAGGGAAGGGGGAACTTTCAAAGTCCTTCCAACTATCACCTTTGGTTCTGTTGGGAAAGGTGGGGTTCCCTAGAAAGCTCCTCCCTTTTAGTAATTGCTTAACATTGGGCTACAGATCTTCTCCCTTCAAGCATATCTGGTCTGTCCATTTTAAATCTATATTTGAACTATTTATGTTGTATCTTTTTGGTCTTGCTCAATCATTAGCTTTTTGAAGATGTGTTTTTATCAGTTCATATGCATTAGCTAGATTTAGTGTCCAAAAATGATTATTTGCATAAAAGGTTTATAATAAAGAGATGAACTTTAATCAAAGATTTTTTCTAATCAAAGATTTTTATTTGCTCTGTCTGGCTAGAGTACTATGGATAACTTTATATTTGATGAACTTTGATGGTGTACAGCAAAATGAGATGGAGGCCACTTTCTGAATAATTTAAGTCCTTAAGCCCCCTTTACCTGGTCTTAAATGGAAATTTGATTGGATTGCTTTCATCCAATCTGGGCTTCATTTGACCTGATTTGAAAGTCAATAACTCAGTCTGATAGAAGGCTCTAATCTATGCCTCTTCTGCTTGATTTCACAAATCTTTGGAAATGCTGAAAAATATGAGTATTTTCCATCATGTCTGGGGCTCCCTTTGGAGGGCAGGTAGGGAACAGGAACCAGAAACTGTGCTCCCTGGTGTCCTTAGTTGCATCTGTACAGCGACTGGCATTTCCTCCCACACCTTCTACTAACAAATGCATTTTTTTGATGTGGGTGTAAACCTAATTTCCCTGTGCATAATGCTCTTGCCTCCAGAGTATGCAGAGCTGCCTGGAATCTGCACTAAGTGGTTCAGGAATAAAGGCTTTTCTTGTCATTATTTGCACAGTCTGTAGTATTCAGCTGCCAACCCATGCCATATTATTTGTGTGATGCTTGGTGACAGTCTGTGTTGAGTTTCAGCTCTGATTCTTGACATAATTTAATGAGCTAGAATGCTATTTTCCCCTGTAAAAAATATGCACATATTTCCAATACCAATGCAACATTGTTTATTATATATATTTTTTCTGAATGCAAATTTTCTACTCTTAACAAATATTAACATGAGATGTTCAGTATATAAAATGCACTCTTTTCCCACTTGCATTTAGGAGCAGTTTAGTATTCAGCATAATCGAGGACGAAAATGTGCCTACTTGGCTGCACAAGACTTGCTTCTGTCCTATTCTTCCTAATTATCTTTTAACAAGCTGTCAGTCTTCTACTTTATATGTTACATTGTGAAGAAGGGGCCAGGATGATTGCAGTCACCATGTGAAAGCTGTCTGTGCTTCTTATGGAGGCCTCTCCAGGCTGTCGGGGTGACCCCTTAGCAATACCACATTGAGTCAAACACAATATGGTTTCTGCCTAGTGCCACACACTGATACTGAGCACATATTTCTCTGTCTGTATATTCTGCCTTTTTCATTAGGGATGCTTTTGCCTTCTTGTACACCTGCACTTGTAAACAGTTGTACACTGTGATAACCCTACTTGATATTTTTCTTTTTGTTAAATTCTAATGTTTAAGAGATAGGTTTACTTTTTCCTTTTCCTAATAATTTAAGTCATATACAGCCGGGCGGTGGTGGCGCACGCCTTTAATCCCAGCACTCGGGAGGCAGAGGCAGGCGGATCTCTGTGAGTTCGAGGCCAGCCTGGGCTGCCAAGCGAGTTCCAGGAAAGGCGCAAAGCTACACAGAGAAACCCCGTCTCGAAAAACCAAAAAAAAAAAAAAAAAAAAAAAAAGTCATATACTTCAACTCACATAAGTCATTAAAAATTATGCAGTGATCCAAAATCACTTGTTAATGCACAACCTGAGAAAATAAATTTAGTATTTTATTGCTTTTCCTTTGGGTTTCATACAATGTTTGTATAAGGTTGTGCATGTGTGTGTATCTGCATATAGTTATTGTTTTCATTACAGAAATACAGACATACACACACACACACACACACATATACATATATTACATGCCCCTTATATTAGTGAAAATGCTTATACTAAACTGTCACTTCATATAAAAATGAAATTTTTTTTAGACTTACTTCACATCTTCAAGGCATGTTTATGAGAGAATCTCCAGAGACAGATGACCTGGTTACCCAATCAAGTTATATGGGCTACGAATTTTCTTAGCCACAGGATGTGGTTAGTAGTACAAACTTTGTTCATGGTTGGAAAGTTGTTAGATTCAATACAGCTAATGATTGTCAGAATTCATACACTCCTACATGAAATAGTGGTAAGAAGGTTGCATTTATGATTCAGAAAGGAAGTATACTTAAAGAGCCATCATGAAGATATGTGTTCAAATCTTCAGAACCCATGTAAAAGGTTGAGTGTGGCTGCATGGACCATGGAGTGGAGAACGAGTGCGGAAAGGAGGCTTCCTGGAGCTTGTTGGCCACCAGCCTATCTCCAGGTTCAGTGAAAGATCCTGTACCAAATTAATAAAGGAAAGATTGATAGAGTAGAACACCCAAGGTCCCCCTGTGGCTTTTGCACTGATGCATGGGCATGTGTACCCACATACACACACAACATGCATACATGAAACACACTAGCACATGTCCACACATGCATTGACATACAAGTTTTTAGAGAAAATATAATAATGGTGATAATAGTAGTGTAAACATATCTATGATACTTAAATTGGACCAGGAACTTCTTTTAGTACTTCAGGCTTTTATTGAAATATATAGCTGTGCACAAAGTTCTTTGTATAGTGTTTGGCACATAGGCAAATTTCAACAAACATGGTATAATATTTGTCATTATTATACATTAAGTATTATGTGCTATTAAAAGAGCACGCAGCCAGGCAGTGGTGGCACATGCCTTTAATCCCAGCACTCAGGAGGCAGAGCCAGGTGGATCTCTGTGAGTTCGAGGCCAGCCTGGTCTACAGAACAAGATCCAGGATAGGCACCAAAACTACACCAAAACCCTGTCTCCAAAAACAAAACAAAAACAAACAAACAAGCAAACAAAAAAGAGCATGCAAACTAACATTATGGACAAGCAGTAACTTTAACAAAATATCTTCAAATTAACACAATTCCCTTAAAAATTTAGCACACACATTATCTATCGTAAGGGACAATTTAAAATTATTTTGGATTAACATAAGACAAAATTCTGAAATATCTAGTGTCAATATTTCTCTTCATACTGCTACTTCTATATAAATATAAATGAAATATATAAATTAAATAAAATCCAGACTAATACAAATATGCAGTCATTTGAACCAAGGGGGATCCATGACTTCAGCACTTGGTACAAAAGATGGAACAACTGAAGGTGGAAATAGTTAACTCTGCTCAACTTCTACATGTTCTCACATTTGACTTTGAGCAGGAATGGTAGCTGCCTCCTAAAGACAGTAACAACACACATGGCTCAGTAGACATTGGAGACGACCTAGAGTTGAGATACGAACATACATCTAATGACAGAACAACCTTGCTCCAAACAGCTGATCTGCTCTTTCAAATCACCTGATCCTGGGATTTGGACTTCCATTTTCCAATCATAATTTCTTTATTTCTAAAATGAGAGTGTATAACTACAGGTTAAGGAAGAATGAATGAGGAAGGAACCTAGCCTGGCCACCTAGCAAAGAGACTACACAAAAGTCATGTTGTTAAGACTAGCTGCTGATTTCATAGTTACATCATAGCCAACCACAGGTCATCCAACCTGCCATCTGTCAAAATTAAATCTGCAGCATCTTCATCTTCCAATTAAACACACATACAAGCATGCGCGCGCGCGCGCACACACACACACACACACACACACGGAAACAACCAGAACACTGGCAGGCTGCTTACCTGAAACTCTAAAGATAAACCAAACTTTGAGAAATATTTTGTTTGATATTCATGTGAGCAAGTGAATATACAGAAACTATAAATGACAGGATGTAAAAGTGAAAGAAGGGAGTAGGTCTAATATATGAAGATGGTGTCTTATAAAGAAAAGAGGGTACCAATGTCATATTAACAGGTTGTCTTCAGAGAGAAGCATGAATAGTTATACAATATTTGTCTGCTGTTCTGAAACTCCAGCACCTACTTGTGCTTATGAATGTTCAGCATGAATGCTTTCCACCTTCATTATTTCTAAAGCTTTATTTCCAAATGGTCTTGTGACTAGAAGTTTTAGTTAATCACAATAAGCTCAAATTTAGTGGCATTCAGGAAAAGTTAAGCTGAGGTAAAGGGATTTGGGGGAATTTAAAACAATACTTTTTTTATCAATGAAAATAGATTCTTCTCTCATATAATACATCAAGACCACAGTTTCCCGTCCCTCCCCTCCCCCACAGATTCACTCCCACTCTGTTTCCCTTCAGAAAAGAGTAGGCCTCTAAGAGAAAAACCACCAACCAGGACAAAACATGATTCAATAGGACAAGGTAAAAGACCTGAATCATATTGAGTTAACTCAATAAGAGTGCAGTTTCTCAACCTGTGGATCTCAACCCCTTTTGGGTCACATATCAGATATCCTTCATATTAGATACTTACGTTGTGATTTATAGCAGTAGTGGAATTCCAATTATGAAGCAGCAATGAAATGATTTTGTGGTTGGGTTCACCACAGCATGAGGAACTGTACTAAAGGGTTGCAGCATTAGGAAGGTTGAGAACCACTGCAATAGGAGGAAAAGAGTCCTAAGAGAAGGCAAAAGAGTCAGAGACACATCTGCTCCCAAGGTCAGGAGTCCCACAAAGGCACCCAGCTAACATCCATAACAGAGAACCTGGTGCAGACCCTTGCGGGGCCGTGCTTGCCGCTTTAGTCTCTGTGAACCCATGTGAACCCTGCTTAGTTAGATGGGCCATGTTCTTCTAGTATTCCCATGCCCTTTGACTCCAGCAGTCTTTCATCCCTTGTTGCTGGATCCTAACAGCTCCCTCAGGGGAATGACACAGACACCAGAAGTCAGTTGAAGGTAAACAGGAGGAGACTCGTGTATTCAGTAATGGGGAAAGCCTTATACACCCTCCTCCCAGCACACAGGCTGTGTTCCAATTTGGTGGCATTGCATGGTCATCCCTCATTGGCTGGGCACAATCAGGAACTCTGACTGCACATGTTGCTAGGTCCTCAGGCAGAGTCCAGGTGGGCTCATAAGGAAGAACATTATGTGAATGCCTTGGCAACTCATTTGCACTAATTTCCTAGACCCTACAGGCCTGTCCTGCTATAGTCCCTCTTTTTCCTTGGGGGACCCAGTAAAGATCTCCAATTTAGATTCTTCCTCTGGCTGTGGTTCTCTACACCCACTACCATCTGCTGCTGAAAGAAGACTAAATGATAATCAAGCTACAATCCACAGACCCAGTGAGGTCAGCTAAGTAGGAAGGCTCTAAAGGGGGCTCACAGATCTCCCTGGGAAGCCGAAACACAATAGACTTCTGCAAGTGAACTGGGGTCAGTGGGGACAGGAGCAGGGGGAGAATCAGTTCAGGGGTGGGGGAATGCCAGGAGAGACAACTGGTATTGGGGACTGAAAAGTTCCTGGAATCTATGAATGTAGCATGAATCTTAAATGGTCTTATTAATAAGAACAAACCCAGAGCCAGGTATTGGGGTGAACGCTGGAAGATCAGAGAAGCAGAACAAGCCACAGCCACCTCACCTCGCCAATTCCTCAGCTGATCCTATTTCCAGACTGGAAGCCTCTGAGTCCTTATCCAAATGGCTCTCAGCTGAACTGCTTTTTGAAAGCCTGAAAAACTTAACCAGGCTCTAATTCCTGGTCCTCACGCCTTATATACCTTTCTGTTTTCTGCCATTACTTCCTGGGATTAAAGGCTCACTTCCTGGGATTAAAGGCATGAGTCACCATGCCTGGCTGTTTCCAGTATGGCTTTAAACTCACAGAGATCCGGATGGATCTCTGCCTCCCAAGTGATAGGATTAAAGGCGTGTGTGCCACCATTTTCTGGCCTCTGTATCTAGTGGCTGTTCTGTTCTCTGACCCCAGATAAGTTTATTAGGGTACACAATATTTTGGGGAACACAATACCACCACATATGAAGGTGACCCTAATGAAGACTCCAAGTAATGGAGGTTACCAAGTAGGAAGTGGCCATCTTTTATAGCCAGGCAAGACTTTAAGTGGTGGGACTGGGTTATATTTGGTTGAGTTGTTGGCTGAGGAGGATCCCATGGAGATCCCTAAAACAATATATTTTAAAGACTTTTTGGGAAACTTTTTTTGGAATTTTGGAAGGTATAGTTTGCTTATCTTTTTCAAACTGTGTTGCTATATCTTGAGAAGGGTACCTTTATAACGTAGGTACCTTTATTCACTCTACTTTAAATAATATTTTATCTGTGCAAAAGGTAATTATTTATAAAAAGGAAATCAAATAATAATCAATCTAAGCAAGTGTCTGGAGAATCGCTATCTGGCCAGTTTTCAACTGACACACAGACCTTTATGTTAGGACATTATGTCAGATACCTCTTAGTATAAATAAAAACAAATATAAATATTTCTCTAAAGAACATTTTTAATTATGTCATTAATTGGTTACAAGGAAAGTAGCTTTATGCATGATATAGCCATTCATCATTTTTCTGTCTGTGTAGAAATAATGCATTGAAAAAGTACAAAACTTTTTACTTTACAAAACAGAAAAGAGAGAAACAGTAGATCAATGTAATTGAAAAGATTAATCTTCCTATGTCACTTGGGGCATTTGCAAGTCATCTGTCTCTGCTTATTTATATTTTCAGAAATATTTTCCTGATAACCCATGCTATAAATGTCAATTTTCAAACCCAGAGGTAAAGAAGGAATCTAGTTTGTACTTCTGAGACCTTAGTTGGTTGAATATGATGGAATTTTAAATAATCTTCAGTTAGTACACATAAGCCTTACTGATGAAAGCATCTATAAGCATTCAGTCTGAAAACACCAAAAATTATCTGCATAAAACTATAACAGAGAATGAAGTACGATGCTGTGATAATTCCAAAATGAAAATAAAGTGAAAGTTGAACTTGTGAAGTATCTATTACTCTGAGTTTAGCAGTGTTGGTAGATTTTCAATGTCAGAGACAGAAACCATTTTGCCTGCATTGGTATATCAATTACCTACGTAGCTTCTGGTAATTTTTTTTCTTTTATTTGATGGATAGTTGTCATCTGCTTCTGGAAAAAATTATGTTTATATGTCATGAAAGTGCTTCTAGAGATATTTATTTACTGTTAGCATATGAAAGTTAGGAAAACTGTGGGTTCCATACTTTAAACCTGTGCTAGAGACATGTGGTCACTATTGATAGAGATGGCATCATTTTGTATCTCAGGAAAATAAGCCAATCTCATAGTTATTATTTGTCTTTATAATCTACAAGTACTTCAACTGATAGTTAGTAGAGCTGTTCCTGGGAGACTGAACAAATGGAACCATTCAAAAATACATTGACACTTGTCTCTGTGACAAACTTTAAACAAGTTTGTTTTGTTTCCCTTTCAAAAATTGCATGTTTGCTGACATGAAAATACAGTTAGTGCTAGGGAGATATCTTGGTCTATAAAGTGTGCGCCACACTGAGTTAGATTTCCAGAACCTTTGTGAAAAGCCAAACGTACTAGCAAGCACTTACAATCCCAGTTCTTGGGAGCTAGCACAGGTAAATCCTTGGGCCTTACTGACTAGACACCCTTGCAGAATCAGGGAATTCCAGGTAACTGTGAGAGATCAAAGTGGAGAACACTTGAGAAATGATATACTAGCAGACATTTAACCTTGAGCCTGGTATTGTATGCTTTTGTTATAACACTGTTTTTACCATGCAGCATAGGGGTAGGGAACAGGGCCCTTCTGCACTCTTGCAGTCTGTGTGTGTGTCAGACATGCCAGATTCTTTCCTCACTCTTCACTAGTGAGCATGTAGCACAGTCTGCCAATAGCTCATCTTACCAGACAGGAACAGTAAGCATGGGCACATTCCTGAATCAGGGCTGGTGAGCTTCAGGTTCCAGATGCAGGTATGTGCTTTCAAATGAGTGTATGAGCTGGAAAATGTAAGCTGCAGGTATTGGCAACTGCAGAGCCCTAAGAGGAGAGATACCCTGTCTTAGAATGCTGTAAGATGATGAACAAGGTTGTGCATCTGCAACATCTTTCAAATCTTAAGAAATTTTACATTTTTATTTAATCCTACCATACATTTTTTCCTTTTCCCATTTATTGTCTTTTATTTCCTGATGATGAAATGCATTAAATTTATACCAGTTGAAACCAAAGAAAACCGATTAATACTATAATCTGCATTGTGGTTATTTTATCTATAAAACAAGGGATTAGAAATAACATATGTTCAGGGGTTGGGGATTTAGCTCAGTGGTAGAGCACTTGCCTAGCAAGCGCAAGGCCCTGGGTTTGGTCCTCAGCTCTGGAAAACAAAAACAAAAACAAACAAACAAATAAAACAAAAACAAAAAAAAAGGAAATAACAGAAGTTCTACGGTATTTTCTTAAAAAAAAAAAAACAGTCTATATCAAGCCTATATGTATAACTACATTGGTGTTCCTTTCAAAGAGTTTTCTTTACCACAGAACAAGGCATCACCTTACCCATTGTTTTCCTGTTTTTACTTTCTTTTACTTTTAGTACTGGGAATCAAACCCTGTGACATGTTAGGTAAATGCCTACCATCTTAACTATTTTCAATCTATTCTTTTAATTTAAACTACTTTAAAATATTTTAATCTCAGCATTTAAGAATGGATTATATAATATCCATTGAAATTCAAGATAGCTTAGGAGTAGTAATTTAAAATTGCTAACAAAAGGTAATTATATTGAAACAGAATCACCTATCAGAAAAAATAATTGATGTTTATAAATCAGATTGTTGAACTAGACTGTTTTACCTAATATTGAGCAAATCTTGTCATTACTAAAGTGTTTTACCAAAAAAAAATCTACATAGTTTTATTTTTACTTTTCCTTTGTATTTTCAAAATCACTACTTTAAAGGGAGAAAATACAGATGGGTGTTGTGGCACAAGCTTATAATTACAGCATTTAGGAGGTAGGGTGATCAACACAAGTTCAAGGTTATCCTGGTCTATACCATGAGTTCCAGGCCAGCTAAGCATACAGACCAAGAACCTGTCTCAAAAATAAATGAATAAGTAAATAAATAATTAAAAATACTGTTATTTTTCTCAAGCAATAAGAGGATTAAGGTTTTGTAGTTATTTATTATGTAATAGACACTAAACTGAGGTCAACATACTCTGGTTAAAAATAAAATAGTCCTGAATTACCTAAGGCCATTTTAATTTATTTATTAAATTTTAAAAAATATTTAATATAAATAAAGAAATTATGTAAATTTTCCTGTTGTTAATTAGCAATGTCCTATTTTGAGGCTGGAAACATCTAGATTTGGATAAATATATAGATTCACTCCAGCTGTGGCCAGCCAAGATGTCCTAAAACCAAGTTATAAAGGAATGGGTCTTAATGGTAACCACGTAAGCTCTTTCTAATAACCAATGCTTGAGGAACATAATATAATCACAAATAATGTGAATGGAAATGATTTGTAAAATCTACCATAAAATACTATCATTGTACATTTCTACAAATTATTGATAAAAAATAATGAAAGAAACACGTGTAGCTGAAAGTTTTCCTGTGTCCCTTCTAGTCCTGCAGCTGCTCAGATGCAAATAAACACACAGAGGCTTATATTAATTACAAACTGTATGGCCATTAGCTCAGGCTTATTACTGACTAGCTCTTACACTTAAATTAACCCATAATTCTTATTTTTGTTTAGCCACGTGGCTTGGTACCTTTTCTTAGTTCTGCCTTCACATCTTGCTTCCTCTGTGTCTGGCGGGCATTGATTCCCAGGTGAGACATGGTGAATGGAGCAAATCTCATCAATGCACAGATGAATTTGCTGTAGGATAATGCCTTTGTACACTGGTTTAATAAAACACCGATTGGCCAGTAGCCAGGCAGGAAGTAGAGGCTGGGCAAGCAGACTAAGAGAATGCCGGGAAAAGGAAGAGCAGTGTCAGGAGTTGCCACTAAGACTGCTTTACACTGAGTCTTAAGAGGAAGGTAAAATGTTATTATTGTTAACTACATAGAAATTTAACCATTACCACTAGAAACATATAGTTAAATTGTATTAGAAATTTGCTTTGCAAGGTACATTTAATTTTTCCCTTCTTAAATTGCCTGTCTGGGAGAAAGGAATCAACATTTTCCTAGATCACTAGCCATTCTAAATGTCACTTCTATATTTGTATATTCTCTTGCTCTACCTTCCACACTCTTCCAGTATAAACAATCTACTCATAAGGCATTAAGAGAAAAGATGTCTGGTGATTTTGAATGTGAAATTATTCACATGGTCACTGAAGTATGATTCAGACACAAAGGAAAAAGCAAAACTAAGTTCAGGCTCCTTCATACAATTCCATCACTTTAATTAGATTACCTATCTGTCAGGGATGTATGCACACATATAAGAATAGTACACTCACCTGTGAATATGACAATTTTCATTGATGATGTAAACTTTGTTGCATCATAACTAAGATCAGTGAAATCTTCTTTACTTATCTATGGATCATAGAAAAAGCACGAACAAGCTTTTCCAGAAACAGTAAATGTTTGAACTGCTGTACACCCATTTTATTCTATCATGGTAGCACATGAGCAGAGCAGCCTGGGGTTAAAGTTCACCAGTTATAGTGTCTATGTTACAAGGAAGCTTAATTGTGATCACCAAAGTTCATTTTTTTAAAATTATCACAATTCTGAAGTAAAATTCTCCCTTTTTCTTCATTTTAACCACTTAAAATATAAAAGCCATCTGTAGCTTACAGACTGTACAAACACAAGTAGCCTTAAGTTGGCCTGAAGGCACTAGTTAGCTGACCCCTGTCATAAAGTATACCATACCTAATCAGAAAGAAAAAAGTAACAAAAGAATATGGTGCCATTCAGCACATGTCCCCAAGCATGCTGCAAAGTGAATCCAATGTGTCTGAGGAAAGGCAATGTACTCTTTCTGTTAGAAAATGCAAATTATTATAGCACTATGCAAATTCCATTGAGTTTCTAATTGGTGTTTACATACAGAATCCATGACAAACATCTTGTGAGAGAATGATTTACTATGGAGAGATAAGATTTCACCTCGTGTGTAACCAACCAGATTTCTTGCCAATCAAATACACTGTGCGGATGTGACATCACATCCAGACATAGTCACAATCCTGACAGATAGCTTTGGATATGTAACAGACACAGAAATGGATAATAATTGCCTAATTTAAGCCCTAGTAGAAGTAGATGATAAAGAATAATACAAACTAAAATATAGATGGATTAGGATTTGTCATAGTGATTGTTTTAAAATATCCCTTCTGTAGCTGCTCTAAAACAAATACCTTGGAAATGTCTAATATCACTCAATTTAGTGTTTTTCTGAACAGTTCATTCTGAAAACATTTATATACATAATATAATCAGACACTATTGAGATCACTGAATAATAATATGTTCTATCATATGAAAATGTAAATCAAAAATTAATTCCATCTATTAGCAAAAAAGAATTCATGTTAGTTTTCTAGTAAAATAAATTCATTTTTATTTTTGTTTTATTTTTCAATTGTCCCCACCTTTAATAAACATATTACAACTTAGTCTTTTGAAAATTCTTTGAAAAATGTGTACATATATACAATGAAACATGATCACGTCCATCCACACTCATTCCCCTCGCCACACTCTCTCTATATCCCTCTAATACCTCTTTTCCCAACTTCATGTCATCTTAGTTCTCATTTTGTTCTGTTTCTTTTTGCTTAATGGTCTACTGTAGGCCATCTAGTGGAGTATGGGGAACCTACCAGTGGCCTCACCATTAAAGAAGTATGATTCTCCCTCCCCTAGCAGCTGTCAATAATCCTCAGTAAAAGATGGGGCCTGGAAATCATCTTCCCTGTCTATGGTAGAATTTTGACAGGACTGACCTTTCACAGGTCTTGTGCAGCTAACCACTGCTAATGTGAGTTCATGAGAGCAGCACAGATGTCATGTCCAGAAGACATTTCACAACACTCTCCATCTTCCAGCTCTCACATTCTTTTCATTTCCTTTCCTATGCTTTTCCCCAAGCTTTGTCAATTCCTGTAGGTTTTCTGAAGATGTTCCCTTTGAAGCTAGGCACTCCATCTTTTCACAGGACCTTGCCCAGTTGACCAACGTTGGGAGCCGAATCGTCCCATGTTAGATTAAGTTCCCAGACTGGGTCCCAGGCTTCCAGCTGAAGCCACCGTGAGTTTGGGAACTCCTCTAGCATGTGTGCATCTAACTGTATCTGGTCCCTGACTCTGGGTGTTCAGCATTCCTAAATCCACATTTAAATATAAGTCTAAGTAAATAAGTTTTAAAGGGCTTACATAGATAGTGAATAATATTAAGATTTTAAAAATCCAAACTTGATGAAGCAGAGTTTAAATGCTTTATTGAAACCCATAGTCTGCCTAAGTCCTTCATTTAAAAAAAGAAAGGGTGAAATTAAGCAGAAATATATATATATATATATATATATATATATATTTATTAAAACTTTCCTGGTGAATTTAGAAAACTAAGATAAGAATCTACTTTTAAAACCTATAATATTATACAACCAAAGGAAGCAAGAGAAACACATTTTTGAACTAAAAAAGTCAGATAACAGCACTTTGGAGTAGCGATGTAGCATCTTGGAGTGACATCATCTGGATTTGATTTCCAGAACTATTGACCAAACCAAACCTAATATTTTACACTGGCCACAAGGTCTTGAGTTATTGTAATTTTTCTCCTCTTTCTCTTCATCTACACCATCCCCCCACACTTCTGCTCCTTCCTCAATAAGCCACTCATAAGCCACTTTAAAAAAAAAAAGCTTTAAGTATTTTTGTAGTTACAGTTACCCTGAAAATTTCTTTATTAAAGCCACAATTAAATTGTATTTTATGAGATACTTCTTCTCTCTCGTGTGGTAGTTCTGATGATACATTTGGATATTTCTGACATTAGAAACTCACTTACAGTCACGGTTTATATTTCTGGAGATGTAAATTCTATTTAAGATGTTGTCGTGGTAAACCTTCTGAACAGAATAAAATGTTGTATTATAGCTGGGCGGTGGTGGCGCATGCCTTTAATCCCAGCACTCGGGAGGCAGAGCCAGGTGGATCTCTGTGGGTTCGAGGCCAGCCTGGTCTACAGAGCGAGATCCAGGAAAGGTGCAAAGCTACACAGAGAAACCCTGTCTCGAAAAAACCAAAAAAATAAAAAATAAAAAAATAAAAAAAAATAAATGTTGTATTATTCATAGTCAGAATTTATTGGCAAATAACACTAAAGTTAATCCTCCTGCCCCTGAGTCTAAAGACAATTAATAAATCACACATAGTCAGCACTACACAGATTTCCATAGGGTAGGAAAACCAGTTTTTCACACTAATGGGAGCATATGGTAGCCTTTCTTTGCTCGAGAGAGCACATTGCTTCCTACAGGGCTGCATGTTTTTAATGAGTTAATAATATAGTGAGCATTATAAAGTGGTGGCTGCAGGCATTGTAGTGAGAAGCTATCAAAAATAAAATATGTTAGAGATGTAGATACAGAACCATGATTCATGCTGTAAAATTACAGACAAAGTAATTGTTGAGAAGGTGAAATGATTTAATGAGAACCAAGTACTATTTATGGCAAACTTAACATGTCTTAGCATTAAAAGTTAACATGTTTCTGAGAAAAAAAATGTTTCATTTATTTGTTTGGGTGAGTTGATTAGGCCAAATCAACACAAATTTATCATTGTCTGCATTAATGCAAAATGGGCAATGTTATCAATATCTGTCTCCCAAACAGATGCCCCAACTCTGCAGGTCTTCACACAAATATAAACATGAGGGTGTATTAAATTTTAGGAAGCACTAGTCTAGAGAATGTTTCTGAGATGCTGTTCTTCTGATCTACCACCTGCTCCTCCTCTTTGGGAGAGCTAAATTCTAACATGGAAAAGAAATACTTTTTTTTTTTCTAAAACTGTTTCTGTTTTGCAATATGTATTCTTCCCTTCTTGTTTATGTTCTATTTTTACTTCTTGTATAATTTGTGGACCTGGCCTGTTTACCTGAGAATAAAAACCATTTTATTTGTTTACAGTTAGATCATTGTTTGTGGATAGCCAACCAATCCTTTAGTGGATAATGCACACAGCCCTTGTGTGCTGGAACACACATACAGTAGTATTACTTTCTTCTTAACCAACTAGGTTCTTTGAAGAAGGGATGAGCCCACAGTGTCATTTCTGCCTTCCTTCTGTGGGCCTGTGTGGTGTTGTGAAAACAAGCCATCCTAGTCCAATCAAACTCGGACATTCCTGGGGCTATCTGAACCAAAACAGAGGCCCTGGGGTCCCCATGCTTTCAACACATAAACCCCACACTGAAACTGGGAAAGAAATAAGAAATAAATGTTAGTTTTTTATTTTCTCACTTGGACATTCTTGTATTTATCAAGATTATTATACATTTTTTTATGTCAAAATATGAAGAATTACATGCATATTAAATGTTGCTATTCAATGAATGAACACTCTGACTTCTTGTAACAATCTTTATTTGGTCAAGTTGAAAGTAAACTCAATGTTACTATTTTGTTTATATAGTTTATGTAAATACAAAAAGCCTTCTTGTACTAAAATGTGTTGATATCATATTTACATTGTATTCATATAATTGTTTTAAAAATCTTCCACATCTTTCACATCCCTACATAATGTGTATATCAGTGAAATACTGATTACTGAAAGTTTAAAAGAAATTGCCAAAAGCCACTTTGGTCTTAATATTTTTGCCTATTTTTCCAGTTTCATCTGTCCTTATTGATATTCGAAGTCTTCTGAATTCTTCTATCATTAACTTTTGTCAATCACATAATTTCAGAAAATTGCCATACTGATATTTTTGTGTTTTATTACTCAGATTTGTGTATCACATTCTAAGCTATTTTCTTAAGCTGGATTTTCTCACTTTCAGTAAAGGAAGACAGCTCTTCTTATGCTTTTTTTCCCTTCTCCCAGTGTTACAGCAGTCAGAAGTGTGGCTGTCTCGTCAAATAACCTTCCATGGTGCTTCTGCTTTATGGCTGGTTGGTTACCCGACTGTCAGTTTATGTGCTTCTTCTGCTTTATTCGTTTTCGTTTCCTTTCTTTCCTTGAACGATTGCATTGTTTACTTCTGCTTTTCTTGCTTAAGCACAAAACAATTTCCAAATATGAGTTCAATTTTAATTTCTGATTGGGATTTTTCTCATGTAGTGCTAAGCATTGTATTCAGAACCCCACATCTGATCATCGAGTGATCTACCACTGATATACATACTCACCCCTTTCCTCAGGTGTATAGTTGAATATAAAATGTCCACACACACACATGCATACACATACATACAAAAAAAAAAAACAACAACCCACACGCAAATACACACATGCCAGTTGTGATTCTCTAAACCTCACTTGCTCTTGTCTTCTTCAGCTTGGACCTATTTTCTTTATGTATGAAAGTAGCAAGGTGTTATGGCAGGAAGAATTAAAGGAGACCCCTTGTCTAAAAAGAGTACTCCACCCTAGCCCTACCTTGCTATTCTGCTTTAGCATCCTGAGTAGTAGGAGTTATAAGCATGCATCAGTACACCTAGTGTTAATAGTTTTGTGTGCATGCCTGTTTACCACTGTGGTCCCCATCATTACACTGAACTTGGATGACACCATTATCATTATCATTACCTTCTTTTCATTTCTCATTCTTACAATTCGCTCTTTAGATCTAAGTAGCATTTTGATTGATTTGTGTGAACCAGTCTGCTAAACTACTTTCTTTTCTAATAATTCTTTACCATCTCTTATTTATGTTATACTTTTGTCAGATATATATTTGAATGTAAAATATAGATAGCTATATCACATGTCTGTATTACAGAATCTCCATATCCTGACTCACTTGGTATTTTTTTCCCTTTATATGTACTGATTTTGAGTGAATGTAAAAAATACTATGGCAGAAACAATTGAAGAGAAACTGGAAATAATGACTATTTAGAACATTCACTGAGCACTCATGCACAATTGGATTTCCAAAGTTTTTCCAATTTTACTAACCACAATATATAATTGAATTCATCTTCCATCCCAGGGCTGATTTATGAGTACTTTGAAGATGTTGTTTAAAAACTTGTATTGGAATATATTCATATATAATCTTGGGGTTTGCTTTTGCAAACTACTGAAGATGATGGATAATAAGTAAAGATCCACATCTATTGGATAAGTTATTATATATATATATTTATAATATATACATATATATTATAACAGAAGATGTAAAGTACATTAGAAAAGGGTCATGGTACCTATTAGAGGATGGAGAAAGCTGATCTCTGGTTGGATGTATGTGATGATGACTCAAGATTCTAATGATTCTTTTACTCCTCTGGAGCCAGTCAATTAAGAAGAGAGTGTCACACAAGCTAATCTATGTCAGAAATGCTTCATCAACCATTTGTGCCTTGCACTGTAACCAAGAGAACCTACTGACTGCTCAGCTAGCTTGAGTGCTACATGCTAGACATGAATGCCTTCCTCACACTATCATTTCTGCCTCCTGATCCTTAACTTTCTGCTGGTCTCTGAGTATAAAGTAAAAGGGAGACAGAAAATCACTAAGAGCTGTTTTTAGAAGCATGAATCTTTATTCTCACTTCGTGAACAGGTTTTACTCAGAAGAAAGCCTTAAAAATGGATTTGGACTTTGAAAATCAAACACAAGGCAGAGGGTTTACAACAAGGTGAAGTTCAGAGCATAATTTTTTTTCTGATCTGCTTCCATCAAAAGTTGGCAGAATTCCCTCCCATAGTCAGGCAATTTGTGTATTAGCCTTCGTCTGGGTATTGGTGAGTTTTATTATTTTCTGTCTTCAAATGCATTTCAGAAGTCATTGTGGAGAGGTCAGGCGAGATGCTTCACAGCTCTGCCCCATCTTAAATTGGGAACCACACGAAGACAGAACTTTCCCCTCTCTTTTATAACACCATGTCTTCGGTCAAACGTCCTTTTCAAGCTGGGCTTAGCCACCCGGAATGTGTACTTGGTGAAAGCACTACGAAGGGCTGGCATTCTAGCCCCAGCTTTCAGTGTGGATGTTTTATTATTTGAATCTGGTTATGAATTTTAAAACAAAGGTACAGTGTCTCAATATATCCTAAATAGCCATTTATTATTTTAAGTGGAAATTAATCCAAAGATTAAAGATCTGCACGGATAGTGAATTTACGGTGTGCTAAGATAGGAAATTCCCTGTAACATATAGGATTATATTCCACTAACTAACAGACATATTCCTGGATTTAGCCAGTGAGTACAAAGCCATCCTTAAGATACCAAATAGCCAATGGGTACATTCTAATTAAACATTTGAAAGTTGATGTTCAGTATACCATATCTGTGTGCAATTCTAATCTAAGCTTGCATCTCTTATGTTGAATTAACCTGCAAACTCTTCCTTTCACAGCTATGTTGCAGTTCAAAAAATGCTAATTTAGCAAATCAGATGAAGTTCAATATTCAGTTACTATTACTATAGCATAGAAAGTTAATGGTGGTTATGGTCCAGTTGCAATTTATAGGACCTTGTATCTTAGCAGTAATAAAAACAATAATTCCAACAATAATAATATTATACCATTTATTACACTCCTGCTGTGTTCTACGCCTGTTAAATGCACGATCTAATCTCACACATGCCACTGCTGTTTGAGAGAGTTATCATTTCAATTCTACAACTGATGCAGTTGAAGTGGAAAAAGAACATAGCTAAGGGAAGGCTGGGAACCAGGGTGCTGAACTATTGGGTGAAACAGAAATTAGAAAACAGAAACATCAGCAACCTTGAAACATTACTAAGGAATAATTATGGTAGATTTCCAAATTGATTTTATAGTATACAAGTGCCTTAGAAAATATGGAGAGATACATGAAAACATAGAAGAAAAGAAAATGAACAATTCCATGTTATATGAGTCATACTTAATAGGAGTGACAATTTTTCAGAATCTGTTATCCTTCAGACTTACAGCTATGGAGAGATCAAATGATAGAATTTAGGAAACACTGACATTTACAAACAATGACAATTAGAGTTGATAGGAGAATTAGAAGAACATGTTATCAGCAGAACCAATGGAGATTTGTTGTTAAAATAATGTCTGAAAATGCAAACTTTCAAGTCAAGTGCAATGTAAACTGGATAGGATTATGATTGGTTTGCCAACTGATAGAAATAGAGACACCTATTTCTAGTGAGCAGATCGTGATGTCAAGCCTGAAAGGCCATGTTCTCCTGCATCCAAGAGTGGATGGAGAAGTGCAGGTGAAGAAGTTGATGGGAATGGTGGACCCCAGGGTATGGAGGACAAAGGTCAGCATGAGAACCCATGTGAAGAATTATTAGAGTTGTAATTACATGGTCTGGAGAAAGAGAGAGAGAGAGAGAGAGAGAGAGAGAGAGAGAGAGAGAGAGAGAAGTATGGGATCTAGGGTAGGTAGAAGGCATGGGAATCCAGTGTTACTTTATTCTTTTTTTAAATAAATCATTTGTTATTTGAGAACTTCATGTGTATTTTAATAATATTCAATGCCTTTCCCTTCCTCCATCAACTCTTCCCAGAACCACTCTCCTTCATCATCCACCTAACTTTTCCTGTCCTTATTTTTTCCCTGTTCATACCAATATGTGCTGCCCAAATACTGGATTTGTGGCCTTCCACAGGAAGTTACCAGGAACTACAGCAGCTAATAATTACGAATAACTACATGGCTAGGGGTAGGATTTTGTGTTCAACTCTCCTCTCCGTTGCTTGTATTTTGTCTGGCTAAGGCTTGCACAGACCTTGTGCATGCTATCACCACATCTATGGGTTCATATGTGCCCCAGCTCTGTTATGACTGGGTGGTACTGTTTCCTTACTGTTGTCTACAGTCTATGGTTCTTAAATTCTTTCTGCTTCTCTTCCACATTGTTTCCTGAGCCATGGGAATAGAGTCTATGGTATATATGTTCTATTCTGCAGCCCCTTATTTTCTATACATTGACCAGTTGTGGGACGCTGTGTTAATCACCATCTAATACAAATAGAACCTTCTCTGATGAATGCCGAAAGACATTAATCTTTGGGTACAAAAATAAATCATTAGGGATCAGTTTAATACTATGCTCTCTTAGCAAAAGTCCTAGTAGTGGCTTCTCCTACAATGTCTGTGACCTTTCTAGTCAAGAGTTCTTAGATAGATAATGGTGCTGCTGTATGTAAGTTTCATCTTGTGGAACAGGACTTGAATCTGAGCAGAACTGGTTTGTTAATCCCATGACAATCACACTACCATTGCACCGCTGGGCATATCTCGCCATACCCGTCATTACTGTAGCTTGAATAGTTTGTATATACCTTAGGGAAAGTGTTTAACATACATATAAAAAGTTAAAATGGACCTGCCCTCTAATGGGGCAATAATGCCACCACTACATACTAGAAGTCAACATTATTTCCCCATTCTAAGACTAGAGAACAGGGTGCTGTTAACTGTCCTTCTGAAAGGAGGGCGTTTCACTACTTCAACTTTTTAGAAAAGACACCCTTTATAATTCATCTTTTCAAACATGTGGCTTTTTCCAAATTTCCATTAAAATTTGCTGTTAACAACTCAAACTTTTCCACTGTGTTTACTATCTCCTAAATGCTGAGCTATAACACCTGACCCTGAAGCTTGTATAGTTACCATATTAAAATTTCAAGATGAAAGGACTTTGTAGTATTATCTTCTGCAACTTGCACTTATGACACATGAAGGTATTCAGGAGGGTGAGGGACTTACTTGTGCTCAGATAGCTAAAAAGGGTTAAAGGTAAATCCCAGATCCCTTTCTGATTCCCAATCTAAAAGGAAATAAAAGAAACAAAGGCTGAGGTGATAGAATTCCAGAGTACATGTCAGCCTCAATATGGGATTCACTGTGTGTGAGGAGGAGCCTCAAAAATGCTTTCTAAACCCATCTCACCCCTGAAGCTGCATGAATGTGACTGAGATTCTGATTCATAATGAGCCCAGTAGGGCAGATTAGGGCAGTTTGATTTTGTGTGATAGTCTTATATTTCCCCATTCTTGTATTCAAAGAGTTATCATATATTTTGGAATTCTATAAAAAGGTTCTTAGAAAACTAAGAAGAAAATCAACATATTGATGTAGTACACTAAGATGGGGCTGGAATTGAGGTGGATCAGAATTGTGAGATGTTGGATTATAGAGTTGTTCTTCTACACAATTATCAAAGCCATTTTGGGAGAAAGCATAGGCCATATGACTAGCTAAAAGGACCACTGCTTTCTCACAATCCAAATAGTTCCCTGAAATACTCAGTGTTATCAGTCTATCTTGCTCTGCAAAAGAGATATTTGTACTTTACTAAAGAAGCCATTATACCTAACAGCTAAAGAAAAAACAAATAAAAATCAGTGTGAGTTTTCTATAATGCTCACAAATTCTAGTAGTATTGGTATCAAGAAAATAGTTTAAAGAGTATTAGTTTCTTATTTTTATTCTAGTTTTAAGGTAAGTATTGAGCCAATGAGAGGTGAGCCCAGCTTAAAGTTCATTAAGTGAAAAGTCTAGAACAAAATGATTGCCATGCACAAATTTCTTTAGTAAATCAAGTGGGAGACAAAAATAAAAACATAACAAACAGAAAACAAAACAACCAAAACAGCACCTTTGTAATGTCTAGACTGGTTTCATCAACTTTGCCCATAAGTCATATTTGCCATCTCAAACAGGACAAGGTCAACAACAGCAGGACCCTAGGACATCAGCATGGGAGTCAAGTTCACTGAAATTCAAAGTTACTGGGCTGGACCAGTGTGGAAGATAGATAACAGCAGGGTGGCAAAGCAGCTGACGGACCAGCTGAAATGGAGTGATTGTAAGCACAGTAGGCAAAGGAAGGACTCGAAGGCCTTTAAGCAATGTGCCATAACTTCTGCCTGCTGGACCTTGATAGCAGTGAGCAGACCCCACTGCTGCACGGCAATCAGAATTTGTGAGCTTCCTTCCCATGTCTGTCCGCTGCACACTCTGGATTCTTTGCCTGAACCATGGTGAGATGTCTCAAAGATGCATAACAAATTCTTCTTTTTGAAATACACATACAAAGGTCTTTATTGCACTGATTTGAACTTAAATAATGTTTGCACAAAAATAGTTCTTGTTAGAATGTCTGTGGCATTCTTCTATAGTGTTTTGTTCACTCCTATGGTTCCCTGATCTGCCCTATGGTTCAAGCCTCCTTTTAAGGTTTTACGTTGCTGCATAATTCAGCTTCTCAGAAAATTTTAAATACTTTCTGTGTCCTTCAGCATGGTATTTAAAGTGTGCACTTCTTGCTGTCAAGGCCTGCTATTATTCTCCATTGTTCTGAAGTGCAGTTTCTCCCATTACCTCTGCCTGCTTTTGTCTATGAACTTGTCAGTGACATCAGCACTTCTCACACGAGCTAGGAAAGAAAGCCAAGGTTTACCAAATCTTAGTTCATCCCATTGCTGCTTCATCAAAGCTCACCATCTCTTCCCTATAAACTTGATATCAACTTTATCCTCAGTGTGATGGTCTCCTGGTCCAGCTAAGTTGATGAGTGCATGTTCAAGTTCATTTTTCTCTCATTAAGCAAGTGACCTCAGGACCTTATAAGCTTTGATGATGAATAACAACTGTCTCAAGGAATAAACAGCTAAAATGTGACCCTGTAACTTGTAGGGGGGTTTAAACATATCTTTCTTCCTTAAAAATTATGTGTTAGGTTTTCTTTAGTTTATACAAAGTATATATTTAAAATTTGAGGATTCTACAGTTCTTGAAAACATCTTAAAATTTTTCAGTTTTGGTTTTAAATGTGATTATATAACCTGTGTTTTCAAATTTCAAATCCATGATATCTAATATAGCATAGTTATAAGCTGGGATACATTTTGTCTTATATAACATGAAATATTTTAAATTGTGACCTAGTTTTAAATTACCATTTTACTTTCCATACAAGCTATATGATTATTAGCATTTAGGTAATTAGAAATAATTAAATTTACATTTCTTTTGACAACTTATTAAGAAATATATCTATATTTATTTCTATATCTATCTTTCAAACAATTTTGCTCCTATATACTTAATTAGAAATTATGAAAAGTGGGTAAAACAATTCTACCTTTAGGAAATATCCCTGGGACTAAAAAAAAGCACTAAAAAAGAAAAATGCACCTTTAGACAGAAAATATATAATGAATAATTTACCAAACCCTGGACTTTGGAAACCCATTACAGAACAAATACTTTGGCATTTGTACACTTTTTCAAATGCCACAGAATTAGTTAAAATAATATCAAGCATTACTGATTATTAGCTAGATTAAGCAAAAATGTATAAGAAAGTTTTAAAAGGAAAATTTTCTTATTTTTAATTTTAACTTGTTGATATGTATTTTATTTTCACTTTCTATCCTGCCTACTGTCAAAAAGACTATTTAAGAAGAGTTCAAGATAAATGTGACCAAAAAGAGCAAAACACAAACCAATGCATTTTATCTTCCTCTATCACAGTATTCTCTGAGACTGATGGTGTTTGAATTAGTAACATAGATGAGCATTTCAGTTCATCTGGAGAAATAAACTATTTCCTATTATTAGTTATGGATGGAATTTATCATACAAATCTATATGTGGGTTTTCAAGTGACATACTTGGTAATATATTTTGCTGAGAGAAGGTGAAAAAATCTTTTAGAGAATAAGTGGGAAATTAAAATTCTACATAAACATTAAGAATTAACCCCTAGCCGGGCGTTGGTGGCACACACCTTTAATCCCAGCACTCGGGAGGCAGAGGCAGGTGGATCTCTGTGAGTTCGAGGCCAGCCTGGGCTACCAAGTGAGCTCCAGGAAAGGCGCAAAGCTACATAGAGAAACCCTGTCTCGAAAAACCAAAAAAAAAAAAAAAAAAAGAATTAACCCCTAATAAATAAATCCAGTACTCATTAAAGCCTTGTGATAAAGCCTGTGATAAAGTGATCAGTTGGCAACATGTGGAAAACAGCAGCCAGGGTGGATTCCTGCATTTTGAGATGCTTATCTCAAGTCTCCTTGGCTTCGAGAGTTTGCTGTAGCATTAGTCTTTAGCTAGTTGAGGGCTGGATTCTATGATGAGTCAGTCCAAACTGCTGCTCCCCCAGGCTGCAGATTCACAAAGAGGAATGTCTATGCATAGTAACAGTTTTGGCTCATTCAAAGTAATTGTGAACTTATTTTTTGAAATCCCCAAGATTCTCATAAATGTGGAAGACGTTATTTGGGCTTAAACCTAACAACAAAATAAGCAGCTTTTCATTGATTGTTTTTACATCACTATTTTTTTTAACAATGTATTTTATTCTTTGAAAGTCCCATACATTTATGCAATGTTTATTGATCATCTCCATCCGCCAATACCTCCCTCCAACTCCATCCAGTGCCTCTTACTCATCTCCCTCAGGCTTCATGTCCTGTATTTGTTTTTGTTACTAATAACCCAGAGTCCAATAGGTGCTGCTCATATCTACTTTGGACCATTCATTGGTGCATGACAACCTACTAATGGCCACATTCTCAAAGGAAAATGATTGTCTCTCCATCAGCAGCCATCAACTACCAATAGCTTCTCTCACAGGAGTGGGGCCTTGGGAGCCTCCCTCATTCATGCTGGAATTTTAGCTGGCTTGGTCCTGCGCAGTTCTCTTGTTTCACTATATTACTGTAAGTGAAATGTTTGCTTTTATATGAACATATTAACAGATGTATATAAGTACATTTCTGACAGTTACAGATTCTGTTTTTGACTTCTGTATTTTAACACATAGATGCAATAAGAGCAATTAAGATTGATACTGATATTGTCCTGATATAGTACAACTATAAGTGCATTGTAGCTAACAGAACATCTGTGATATAATATGCACAGTCTAATTCTTGATTTAAAAAAAGCTAAAAATACTGTTTTTTGTGGAAGATTGTTAATCCACCAGTTAAGAATAAGACCACTACCACATATTTTGAACCACACTTGAAGTAAGTTTTAATTAAATACAAGCCAGAATGATGGACTCTGGCCAGGTCCATTCATGGGCTCCCAGACAATAGTGATGGAGTCACATTTTGCAGAGGCTTATAAAGACAAACCCGTAAGGCTACTGTATTTCTCACCAGGTCCAATCAGGAGTAAGCATACATCCTGACATACTTCCTGCCTATGTGCCTCCTACCTACATGTGATCAAACACATCAGTGTAGTTTAGGGGAGAAAAACATGTGGTTTGTTTTCTTCCATAAACAATAGCCACCAGTATTTCAGGAAGTATCCATACTTGGGCAAGGGGCTTACAGGTTAGAGGTGATTTGTTTTATGGATCTCTTAGGCAGAGTAATTAAGACTTAAAACATAACTTTGGCTCTCACAGGATGAGGTAAAGAAATGTGAGTTTAGAGCAAGAAGATTTCATAGTGAGTGATGTGAGAGAAAATCTCGGTGGTATTTGTGACAGCAGAGGATGGCTACCTTGCTACTTGAGTCCTGAAGGACATTTAGTTGCTAGCCTGAAGAAGGGCAGCCTGGCTAGAAGGAGTCTACTTTAAGGAGAATGGAAACAAAGGCGGAACGTTCAGTGTGCTGAGAGTCCAGATGCTTTATGAGTAGTAGGGGGAGATTAAGTAAGAAGGGATTCAGGAGCTGGATAATGAAGGGCTTTGATTTCAACAGGAAGGAAGCTGGATTCCATCCAAAGCGATAAGACATGAACTAATGCTGTAGGATTTATCGCAAGGGTAACCCCAGAGCTATTAGGAGTACACAGTATAGCACAGTGCCCAAGAAGACCTGCCTAGGCTGGGTTTAAATCTTAGGCTTGCCACTGAGAGTTATGAGTTGGACGAGTTATTTAGCCTTTAAATGTATGTACGTGTCTTTATCTACAAAATACCTGCCTGGTACATCGTTACTGTGCAACAAATGGAAGTTGTTGCTGCTACTGCTGGATTCTACTTCCACTTCTTAAGTAGTGTAATTGAAGACTGAATATTATAGAAAGTCACAGGGTAAACTGTGTATGGAAAATTGGATGCGTAGCGGAGTTCTGTGTTTTAGACACAATACCTTTTGTATGACAAGTGGAGAACAAGTAGATCCAGACCAGTTTGTGAGTCACCCAACTTGTTTTCTTGAGGGGTTAAATATGTACATTAATGAGGTAACTGACTTGGAGAATAATACACACAACCAATGTCAAAGGTAACACACGTGGTACACACTAATATTTGAGGAAAAGTCAAGTTAAAAAAAATATGAAGCCTCTGAGTGAGAGAAGTCTAACCATAAAAAACTATGAGAAAGTGGAGTCATAAAATTAAAAAGGAAAAGGCTAGTGAGCTGAATGAGACAGTGAAGGCATTTGACATCTGACAGTGTAAGTCTGACTTAAATTCCTGAATGCAAGTAAAAGGGGAAGGAATAAAGGGGTTATACAAGGTTGTCTTCTGACTCATACACACACACACACACACACACACACACACACACACTGCATATGCATGTGTGTCAGAGCATGGACTCCCCTCATCTTCTATACACATGTCATAATAATTTTTTAAGTCAAGAAATATTTTCCAGGATGAGAGTCATTTGCAATTATGGTTGTCAATGAGATGTCAATGTTGCTGAGGCTATGAAATCTCCATAAGAATGATCAAGGAGGAAGTCACTAGCAATATTCAGAGTAAGTACACACCTTCTTCTGGGCAGGAGAAGAGTGTGCCTTCCCAGAATTTGCCAGGATCGACATATTTGGGAAGTATTTCTAAACTACATTTGGACCATCATCCAGTCATTCTGACTGTTGCTCAAATGGATTACCTGAGAGAACAAGCAGATAAAGAACACTCTGGGGGAACTAGCAGCCAGCAAAGAACAATTCATTGGCCATACCCTGAGAGTTCAGCTGAGGAGCCCACAGAAGTCCTTAAGAGTGTCAATCAAGGAGATAATAGAAATATAAGTACTAAAGCATCTTAAGATAAATTGACTAACAAGGGTTATCTTCACTGTCCTATTGAGAAAACAAGACATGAGACAACAAAGCTGCCATATTCCCAGCTCCGAAACAGGGGCTATAGTGCCTGTCGTGGAGGAGAGGGACTCAGGACAACGAGCAAAGCTATATTCTCATAGTATCCCACAGGTGTCCAAATTCAGCACATTGGTCCGTATCTTTGGTAAAATCCCAGGGGGTGGGCAGTGTGTTTATGAATCATAGAACACAGTTGTTCATTGTGTTTGGCTGATAATTTATTCATTTTGTGTTTGTTTCTACATCTGTTAAATGATGATGCATAATAGTGTCCATATCATCTATCACTATAACGTTTGGATGACTAAAGGCATCTCTTACTCTCAGGCTGTTAATTATCATTATTATTGTGGCAAGAAGGAATAAATGTTAAGACAATATGTAATAGCCCGTAGTTCTATCATGTGCATTGCCTTGTGACAATATGATAATTAACCTTAGTGGCAAGGACTTTAGGTCCTTAGCAGAGACTGTTGCCCCAGGAATCCTATACACACGCCCCACCCCCCTGTTTTTTACAATTTTCATCAAGCAGGAGTTCCATGCTCAGTGCTGGTGGAAGAAATAAAAAAGAGAAGCAGATGAAGGAAAAGAACAAGTTGTGCAAAGCAATGCCTAAAGAACTCGACGAGGTCTATATAAATTTTGAGTAATATATGCTAATTATTTTTTGAGGAATAATATCTTATTTTTATTTATTTCAAAAATATTTTAAATATTTCTATAAAACCCAATCAAATCTAATTGCCAGGTAAAGGACAATCTCTGTATTACCTTAAAAAAAATCTATTTTCCCGTGTATTTGAAAGAAGATTCAATTTACACTGATTCTTGTTGAATTTACTTAACTCTATACAACTTCATTTTTCAAGGACTTTAATAATCATTTCTATGGCCCAGATACTTTGATCATCATATCAACCATATAAATGAGTTCCCAGCACTTCACTGCTTAGTACTATTGAAAAAACCAAATTTTAAAATCTTCTATTTGTCTTTTTCTGGCTACTCTCTCTAATAGTCTGTAATAAAATACCCTAATGACTGCACCTTGAGAACTAAATCCTATTCTAATTGCTTTGATGCATGGGCTAGCAGGATAATTGATTGACACTAAGACTACTCAGTAAACAGCCAGCTAACAGAATTAGATTAATGAAAACATATGGTAATTACAGCTGTGCAGAACAACTTGAAATCTACAATGTAGCTTCAGGGTAAATAATCAAAAGTCTGATCAAAGAGCAATTAGACTTAATAAAAGTCCTATTGTGCGATTAGGATTAAGAGAAGCTGAAAGATAAGATTGTAAAGTTTTAAAAACACATCTGATGAAAGTCTTACTGCATTCTGTAAAAGCTCTATTTTAGCATTATGGAGTAATTGCATTTTTAAAAGAAGATAATTTCAAGTCTGTTTTTATGACATTGCTTATGAAATGTTTATTGTAGGGATCTTCGTGACTTATGTTTTTTTTTTTTTTTTTTTTTTTGCAACATACTCACTTTAACTGATAAAATATTGTGGAGAAAGAGTCACAAACCTTTGCCTTTGAGATGGCTTTCTGGTGGAAAATTAAGTTATGTAACTTGTAGAGAAAAGTTTTTCTGGACCGTTATGGAGAGAGAGAGGAAAGGGAAGCAGAAGTGATGCAATTATAATATGAAAAATAAAAGAAATAATTTAAAAGTAGATTTACAAAATTTAAAGGAAGAAGTGGTTACTTTTTGAGTATCCAGAGATATTGTTAATTGCTTTCCAAACTTTGTAAATTTGAAGAATTTATTTGTGTGTTTAAATCTGGAAGTGTTTTGCGTTGTTATACTTTCTGTCCTCAACCCTGTAATATTGTCTTCATAAATGAAAGTGTGTTTGGTTTATTCATCTCGTTGTCCTCTTTCCTAGCTGAATTAAACTGGAAGTAAGCTATTAGTTATAAACAAAAACACAGGCCTTTTAACTCTTATTTTGATCCAGGACTCTTTGCTCAAATGTCACACAGAGCATTTAGCGATATGTTCAATGCATCCATACATGTGTTTAGAGGACAAAGCAACCTGCCTAATGGGATCCTTTGTTTGCAGAACTGAGATTTGATGAGCTTTCAGCATCACAGAAAGGGTAATGACCACATCCTGGAATGGGTGTGCTGTGCCCTCAGCCACTTTCGGGATATTCTTTGGTTTCCCTGGTGCATTGGGCTAAGTAAATTCTAGTTAAAGTCTAGTCACCTGGACAATTGGCTTAAGAAGCTTATCACTGGAAGTCTGTCGCACACCTCTCCCTCACTTCCTGTCCCCTGCTTTCTGCCACCTCCATTCCAGTCAGTGCTGAGTAGGTGGCTGGGGAGGGGACTATGTGTAAAAGAGAGCACGGCCCATCCGGATCTCCAGTCTTCAGGGCCCTCTCTTGGCCCAGCCTTGTAGGCGTGACAGTTATCTAAGCCTCAATGGGGGTTGGAACTTCCAGACCAAAGCTGGAATGGCTACCCACTACACAGGTTTGTCATTATTTTTCACTGATTTTTATGTTGATGCTATATCCTGCAACATTAATAATTTATTTTATTAAATGTAACATGTTTTGGTGGAGTCTCAGTGTCTTCTCAACAGAGGATCATGTCATCTGAAATAGCAATCAGTTGACTTCTTCCTTCTTAGGATTGCTTTTATTTCCTTACTATTCAGCATAAACTTTCAAATTTTGTCCTGCACAAATTGGTTTGGAGTTGAGATCCCTGTTGTTCTGATTATAAAGAAAATATATTTAGGTTTTCATAGTTTAGTGTGAGTTTGGCCACAGGTTTTTACATGCATAGTATTTATTATACAGGAATGGACTTTTTT